>JAOTQE010000011.1:16082-35696 GCA_025631205.1 Nesometra sesokonis
AATAGTACTATTTGGAGGCACCTCTGCCCATAGTTTTAACCAGCAACTCTCAAGGCAATGTATATTTGTATACTGTACCATGTTTTATGATATAGGCATTTGTCAATTGTCAATTCTTGTGACATCATTAGAGATCATCAAATCCCTTTATGGTTTTTTCCGAGAAATTAAAATTTTTATACTATTATCTCCAATAAATAATATTGTTTTCTTACAGGATATTTGCATTTCTGCTGTAAAGGAGAAAGACATCGAAGCCAAGCTATCTCAAGTGGTAGCAGAATGGAATTCCCAGACGCTGAGCTTTGCGCCATTCAAAACACGTGGAGAGCTACTGCTGAAAGGTGGTGAGACATCTGAAATAGTGGCACTGATGGAAGACAGCTTGATGGTCCTTGGATCCTTACTCAGTAATAGGTAATAACAAAATGTTTAGAAAAGTTAATATAATAACCTATAATTTTTCATTAATTATGATGTAATTTTATCTAGACTTTTGAAGAATTTTTATTAATTTACTGGACATAGAATTGTTCAGTTTCCTTTTAAAAGTGTCAAGAAAACCTGCAGTAATAAATATGAAAGATGCATTGCAATGTAATTTTGTTTAAGATTAATGATAAAACTACAATTCTTTCACGTCCAAACTTGGATACATCAAAGCCGAATGTTGACTATTCATTGATTGGTTATAGACCCGTGATGGGATTGAAGAAACCTTGAGACATCTAAGTTTCACATATATGGCTTCCTTTAATCTTCTTTTCAACCATTTGTATTCTTTGCCCAGAATTACATCTTTATTGTCGAAGGACGTTTTTTTAGAAGTCTCACGATGTTTACTATCAGGTTGAATCACAACCTACATAAACATTGCAATAGAATAAATAAAAATTTTGGCATCACAAAACTAATTTTAGATCTCGGACAGAAATGTTCCACAGTAAAACAAGTGATTTATCATGCTAAAAATTATCAAATTATTACCGTCAAAGTTGAAGAAATATGTTTTCTTTATACAGCAATTCAGGTATGAACTATGAGCTGATCACATGCCCATCTGTTGGAAAATTTTAATGTATATATGATTTTGTTTGTTTGAAAATACCTATTCAGAAATGAAAGCAATTGATTTCTGTTGCAGGTACAATGCCCCTTTTAAGAAGAACATCCAGTCGTGGGTTCAGAAGTTATCAAATTCATCTGATATCATTGAGAACTGGTTGATTGTGCAGAATCTTTGGGTCTATCTAGAAGCTGTGTTTGTGGGTGGAGATATTGCCAAGCAGTTGCCACAGGTGATAGTCAAACTTTCTGCTGTTTGAACAAAAATTTAAGGCCATATTTTTGCAGGAATTATGCAGGAATTTTCTTCCTAATTGGTTTACATACTTCTGGTGAACTTATTCCTCTTTTTGTCATGTTGTACAATTATAAATAGTTCACAAATATCGAAGTTGGCATTTATATGATAACTAATTTGGATCAGATTTTATTTTTGGAATAATTCCAATGCTTTTCTTATGTTTTAAAATTCATTAAATAATGGGGTTTTTTTTTGTATATTTTTATATTTAAGCTAAATTGTGTTGCTTCAGAGTGTAATAACACTGTTGCCATGCTTTCTCAGGGCTAGAATGGCGGAATCATTCATAAAATTCTTCCACTGGAGTTGAATTTAGTTTCTTTGTTTGATAAGTTGATTCCATATTTGAGGCATGACACGGCAAAACCACCAAGTTGTAGGAAAATTGAAAAGTGAATTGTTAAAACCATATTACACTTTTCACAAGCTTTAAAGTGATGGGTCAAATATCAAAATCAGACATTTATAACTGAAGATATTGGACAAAATATACACAAATTGTTTTTATATTTGTTTGTATTTGCTTTTGTTTATTTGCTTATTTCTCAGTAACCTCTTGTGCGACAACTTAGTGATTTTGCCATGACTAGCCTCATTTTATCTTTTTAACAGTGCTGTAGACAGCATGAGGTAGACGAGGCGGTCGTCTCGTCTTGAATTTTCAAAATTTGGCTTTTTAGGAGTGACTAATCCTCTGACCTCCAACAGAGGGTTCCAGTCCCTGGAATCCTACGTGACCCCCAGACTTCGCCTCTTTTGTTTTTCAACTCTGGCTACGGCCCAGTTTTTAAAGTTTTATATCCACTGTTTCTGGTGCCTTTTACATATGCCACCTGTTTACAAGGTTTTTACAAAAGAAATGTATTCACCATAAAATGATAATTTTAGATTTCTAAAATGTATACACAATTTCTTAGCATCTAAATCTAATTTTTATGTGTTCCATTCTAGGAAGCAAAACGTTTTGCAAACATCGACAAATCCTGGGTGAAGATAATGCAAAGGGCACATGAGAATGATAATGTTGTGATATGCTGCGTAGGTGATGAAACTCTCGGCCAGCTTCTACCCCATCTGCTAGAACAACTGGAGATCTGTCAGAAATCTCTTACAGGGTAAATTATTAATTCAATCCAAAAGAGCATTTATTTATCTTAATATCATGACAGATATTTTTGCATCAGAAAGATTACTACAGTTTGTTTGCCAAACTCTGAACCAAATGTTCAATGCAGTTGAAACTCCCTTGCGGAAAAAGTATTCGCAAATTGTATGTATTATTTGCTACATTTCACCTGTAGAGTTTGGCAAACAAATTATATCTGTATATTAGCAATATAATAAACATATATGAGGCATGACACGGCAAAACCACCAGGTTGTAGGAAAATTGAAAATTGAGTTATTGTTAAAACCATATTACACTTTTCAAAAGCTTTAAAATGAGGGGTTAATTATCAAAATCGGACATCTATTACTGATGTTATTGGAAAAAATATACACAAATTTCCTTCGTATTTATTTACATTTCCTGTTGTTTATTTGCTTATTTCTCAATAACCTCCTGTTCGACAACTTGGTGATTTTGCCACGACTAGCCTCATATTTGAATATTTTCATCCCAACTCCTACTATCATAACCAGCCTACTAGAACTACTCATAATTGACACATTCCTCGTCACCAAAAACTTTGAACATAATATTAC
Source organism: Nesometra sesokonis (assembly GCA_025631205.1). Taxonomy (NCBI): domain Eukaryota; kingdom Metazoa; phylum Echinodermata; class Crinoidea; order Comatulida; family Antedonidae; genus Nesometra; species Nesometra sesokonis. Next base: position 19,156 of record JAOTQE010000011.1, read on the forward strand.
TGTAGATATACTGGAACATATTATGGAACAGAAAACCAGAAAATATAAAACAATCTGTATCAACAGAAAGCTTTTCTTACAACTATAAATGTTAAATAATTTCAAATGACTAAAATGTACATGGAATTTGGCTTAACAATATAGTCAATGACACTGATAAGCTTTCATAATTTTATTGTAACTTGTATGTAACTCATTTTTTCTATTTTCTGTACCGTTTCTGTTTTTTTAAATATTTTTGGGCATGCCCCCACAAGCTATGGCTTTTCAGGTTTTTTTATTGATTGTAATTCTTACATTATGCATTGTATTATATGTTATGAAAAAAATAAATAAATATTTATTTGAATTGAATGTAAGGGGTGAAAACAAAAAAAAAAGCATAACTTTTGGTGAATTCAAGAAATTCTCTAAAACACGGTACCCCAAATGTTGTTACACAGAGGTTCCTAAATTGTTGAAAGTCCTTGCAAAAATTTTAAATTCCTATAGAGGTCATCATTAGAATTTGAGAAACCTAACATATTTCAATGAAAGCATTAAATGATCATATTTATGGTACTTTAATTTTAATTGTTTAAATCACTTATATCATTACTAATTTTTATATGAATGCATTGAAAAGAACCACCTTGTTTTTTTTCTCAATTTTAATTGCTTAAATAAGTTAACTTCTATCATAACCATTGTTTATATAGATACCTTGAGAAGAAGCGTCTTGTTTTCCCTCGATTCTTCTTCATTTCTGATCCTGCTTTACTAGAGATTCTTGGACAAGCATCTGACTCTCATACAATTCAGGTAAATTAGAACAATATGGAGCTTTTCCAACATTACAGATTATTATGATTAAAACAGATGCAATCACGTGACATGTTCATTTATGAAAGTCGATAACCGTAGCAGATAGTTAACAGTGTTTTTAACCAAAACATAAATATTTTGATACATCAGTTTCCATTATAGCATTTTGTTAAGTTGCAAAAAAACCCCAATTTGTAAAGTGTTGCATAGTTTGATGAGCTTTCCTACGCTCATTATCAATAACATAGATCTAAACTCTGTGTGTTTGTATTCCTAATGGCTATTCCAACCCACTATATTATAGTAGGTTTTGAAAAAAGATGTCTATGTACCTAGAATATAAAAATTATGTTTGTAGAAATCATTGATTTTTTCCACAGTATTAAATAAAATTCTATCTTGCCAATGAGCAACAATGCATAATTTTTTGTAATATAATAGTGTTTTAAAAATTGAATAGGAATTTAAAAGTTAATTGTAGACAGGGATTTAGTCTTAAGTGGGGTGGGGGATTGATCTATTACTATCATGGCTATAAATACCTATTACAATTAAAATATCTTGCAACATGATTGGGGTCAAATTAGTGGAAAGTATGAATTCTGCAGATCCCATAAGGCTTGTGTATAGAATCAATATAGAGGCTGGCTGCTGGCTTACAATTACACAACTGAATAAAAATGTAGTGAATATGATTTGATTTATTTTCAGGCTCATTTACTAGGAATCTTTGAGAATGTAGCTGAAGTTGGTTTTCATCCTAAGGAGTATGATCGCATTGTGTCTGTCATATCAAGAGAGGGAGAAACTATTCCAGTAAGTATGTTGAACCTGAATTGTGAAACACAGACAGGCATCTTGACATTTGACGATGAATGCCAACAATTTATAGCAATACAATAATTTTTAATCACTTTCTTTATATATTTTTGTTATATAAAATAATTTACTCTAACTATTTTAATATTTTCTTGTATTAAGTAATCAATTTTGATGAATAGCATATAATATAATAATTCCCTGGATAACATGTGTTTATAAATAGGTTGTTACAATCACAGCACGTATCGAACATGTGTTTATGTGAATATGATCTCCTTTTACATGAGGTATGGGTCTTTTCTAAACACCAAAATTGTTGTGGTCTAGGTCGAATTGCATGTTGATAATTGTTTTACAAGTATATCAATACTTATTCTGATGAATTCTGTAATAAAACCCAAAAGGCAGGAATCTGTCTTCGGCAGTCCAATGATGTGTATACACAACAAAGATGGAAATCTCTGTCTTTGACAGAGTGTTAAGTGAAGACCCCACTATTTTCTTAAGAGCCACAAACAGGCAGTGTTTTTAACCAACACATTCAAAATAAATACACTTAATATTGAATGTATTAACATCTTGACTTCATATTACAGTTGGATACTGGAGTGATGGCTAAGGGTAATGTGGAGATGTGGTTAGGTGAATTACTAAATATGCAGATGTCATCACTACACACTGTCATTAGAGATGGCTACAGAGTAGTCAATGATGCTTCATTTGACTTGCTTAACTTCCTCAACAATTACATTGCCCAGGTAAGTTCATAGAAATTGTTTTTATTACAATGGCTAAAACCATTCATGGTCTTCAACAAGCTCAACATGAATCCATTCAAATTTAAATAAAACTAAGTGTAGCTAGTGATAACAAGATGCATGAATATATCTCAAATGGTTTGGATTGAGTTACCAATAAAACAAATTTAAAGTTGTCTTTTCGAAGCTTCTTTAACACAGTGAAGTATAGGCAAAAACGGCCTCTATTTATAAATATACCCACGAAACCAGATGTAAACAAGGTCATTAATTCAGTCTATTGGACAATAACTTTTCAGATTAAGCCAATTTTTATGCAAACACTTGAAAAAATGATGTTGAAATTAGATCAAAGATCAAATTTTTAATTTGGAAGCAAATTTAATTTCTATAAATCTTTGGATTTTCTTTACAAATGTTATGTTGGACAGTTTATCATGATTTAAATTTCTTGTAAAATACCTCCATCCTCATGGGACGTTAGTGTTTCAGACTAAAAAGTTATAATTTACGAAATTTACAACATTTTTAGTATTTTAGTTCTGCAAATTTTGAGTAATTTTGTTTGAAAATTGTATATAAAATTGTAGTTGTAAGAATTATGAAATGGATTATTAGGTTGGTCTCCTTGGCATCCAAATGCTGTGGACACGTGATGCAGAGGAAGCATTAACTCTGGCTAGATCTGACCGCAAGATCATGCAAGCTACCAACATCAAGTTCCTTGAGCTACTCAACAAGCTTATCGAGCAGACCACACATGAATTGACGAAGGTTGAGAGGATCAAGTATGAAACACTCGTTACCATTCATGTGCATCAGAGGGACATATTCAACGACCTGGTAAGTGTGACAATCCACAATATCCAAAATAAATTCTCACCAAACTTTTTATTTGAATTCATTTTTTTTTATTTTGTGTCAATTCAACAAGTTTCTCTTCACTAACAAGTTGAGATCTACATAATAATTGATAATTCTTATATAATGATTGACGGATATTTGCTGTTATATAGGCAGAACACATTTTATACTAAGGACGGTAGGGGCGTTCCAAATCAAACGATTGAGAAAGAATCAAACTTTCTCCACACATGAAATGCCTATACAGTTTAGGCCAGTACAGTAAACAGTTTTAAAATCTGCTGAATGAGGATGAGAGGGGCTAATAGAGGGCCTCTACAGGCCTACAGACCTCTTACATCACTCAGTTAGTGTGGTGTAGGGTGAGCTACATCGGGTTTCCTCAACCAAGTCTCATTATCAGGCTTAGGGAGTGGTGCTATTAGTTGTTGGAAAGGAATATAGTGTCAGCCAGGTTTGAACCTGGGACCTAAGGATTGAAAGGCAAGCATGTTAACAACCAAGCTACACTGTCATTTTATTAACAAACAGAACCTGCCGAAATGTTATCTGATAAAATCCTTCAGAGCATACATACATTCTTCTTATATGTTCTAAACAAAGTATATTTTGCTTGTAACTACAATTCTGCAATCGCTCCGCATTACAGAATAAAACATCCCATCTTTCACCTTACATATTCTGTACCATCGTACTCAAAACTATTTTGGTTTTTTGAATTGTTTTTTTATTAACCCATTATAACTTGTACTTTTTATTAGGTGAATATGCACATCCGAAATCCACTTGATTTTGAGTGGTTGAAGCAGGCACGTTTCTACTTTAAAGATGACACAGACCAGTGCATTGTATCCATTACAGATGTAGACTTTATCTATCAGAATGAGTTCCTAGGCTGTACCGATAGACTGGTAATTACACCACTAACAGACAGGTAAGCTAATCAAAAACCTCTTACACACAGAAAATACCACAAGGTTACCATGCTGCCATTATTGCCAGTCTAAACACTTTCACACAGGATAAATTCTGGTATATTTCCTGTGCAAATGTTCCAATTGAAAGGTGTAAAATTGGCAGGCATAATTATATGAGGCTCTGTTTTTACCAGTATTTCTAACTTTGACCTTTGTTTAGTTCTGTTTCACTGCCTAAGTCGGCATTATACAGTGGATCCTTCCACATACATCCAGCCTAAACGAATAACGATAATATAACAGTAATATGTCTAGGTTTTGAGGCAGTCTAACAAATGCCAACACTCTGCCAGCATCGACAGGAAAGTATTCTTTCACACCAATAGAGATGTTTTCTAGAAAGATCGTTCTTATGTCATTCATTCATATATATTGAAGTGTGTCAACTGCTGGCCACAAGTAACTTATACTCAATGTATTTTTAGATGTTACATTACATTAGCACAAGCTCTTGGTATGAGCATGGGAGGTGCCCCAGCAGGACCAGCTGGTACTGGCAAGACAGAGACAACCAAAGACATGGGTAAAGCACTTGGCAAGTATGTAGTTGTATTCAACTGTTCTGATCAGATGGATTACAGAGGCTTAGGAAGAATCTATAAAGGCAAGTATTTTGGATTTGATTTGATTTTTTGGTGTTGGGAGACACCAGGGATAACCCACAAAAGTCTGAAGTGCAATTATTTTCAGTGGAGTGATTGAGCAGTATACCTACTCTTTTCCAAAGAGTGTTTTAGGTTCTTTAACATACATAAACACAGGATCAACAGTTTTATGTCTCGTCCGAAAGATGGTGTGCTATTAACTTGTATTACAGTTAAACCTGACGTAAGGGACACCCTCGGGTCCGGAAAAAGTGTCCGCTTACAGGAGGTGTCTGCTTACGAGAATTTCGGCCGATAGAGGGCGAAATTATGTATACGTCCTTATGTCTCATATTTTACAGCATTCTCAACAGAAATTTCCTCTTAAAATTATAGACACCGCATTTTATACATTAGTATATATGGTTTTTCGTTTTTAAGATTGGTTCAGTAATATAATTTTCAACCAATACAGTATAAGTACGATTTTGTACAGAAATTTGTATTCGTTGTATAGAAAAATCAATAAATTTTCAAATTTACATACAAAAAATCCAAATTTTAAGACAAAAAGTGTCCATGTCCGCTTACGGGAGGTGTCCGCTTACGAGAGGTATCAAATGCATTGATTAGATACAAAGATCAAACGGGTCTTTGTATTAGTGTCCGTTATGAGAGGTGTCCGCTTACGGGAGGTGTCCACACAGGGAGGTTCAACTGTACATCACATGGATGGAGGAATGTAACAGCACGATAAATAAGAAATACAGTAAGAGTTGTTTTTTTTATGAATGGAATAAAATTACAATCATGAGAATAATTTTAAGTATAATTTGTGCTTTGGTAGGACTCTCAACTGGTGGTGTGCTGAGCTCGTTCATTCGGAACTAAAAAATTGGTTGATTCTAGGAGTAAAAATTTATTCGATCTGCCCACTTGCCAAATGCCGAGGGGCAAGATTACATCATCCTTGTATTCTTGAGAAGGATTTTACAAGTCGCTTTTACAGAATTTACTAATTGTGATTATTGATGACATTGCATAGGTTACAAAAATCGACCAGATACAAGGAACTTGGGGCAAGTCTATGTGGTTGATATCGTACATTTTATTTTTTTGTACAGGTCTTGCCCAGTCTGGAAGTTGGGGCTGCTTTGATGAGTTCAACAGAATTGAGCTGCCTGTGTTATCAGTGGCAGCACAGCAGATTGCCATTGTCCTTGGCGCAAAGAAGGATCGCAAGCCTGATTTTATATTTACTGATGGTGATAACGTGTCACTCAATCCAGAATTTGGTATCTTCTTAACAATGGTAAGATATTAGAGAGTTGAGATTTGCATATCAACGACATTGTCACTCCCACAAACTTGTGAATCATGTTTTTTGTGCCAAATTTTTATTTTATTTTCCAATTGAGCATTCAGAAGAATGTTTTAGTCTAACTCCTAATTCTACAACCAAATTATTTAATTATGATTCTGACGAATGTGAACATTAGTAACTGAAACTAATTATATCTTTCAAACAAAGGGACGAATCTCAATTTCTTCTTAGTGACAAATTTTGCACGGCCAGTGATACCCGTAGGAATGGGCATATGCACGTGTGTTACCATGTAGGTCTTCATATTTTGGTCACACAACTGACAAATGCTATTAAAAAACCCACAAGACTAAAAACATCTTCCACAAGATAATTATTAAATTAAACAATCACAATTTTGAGTATATAAAATATAATTAATTCTTCACATTTACTCATCATTGCCACATGTCTAAAACGTTTTGAGTCAACTGTGCAGTAAATATTATTGACATACGTCATTAGTCAAGTTCATCCATGTCTATCTCTACTGAAATCTAAATTGAAACACTCTGAGACTTTCCTCAAATGATCCTTTATTTGAAAATCCACGGTTTTATTAATATTATATTGTAAATATAGTATTCTGTTTCATAACCCTCATCATTCTTTCTCTACAAGAACCCTGGCTATGCTGGTCGACAGGAGCTGCCAGAGAACTTGAAGATTCAGTTCCGTACAGTAGCCATGATGGTTCCTGATCGCCAGATCATCATGAGAGTCAAGCTGGCTAGCTGTGGTTTCCAGGAAAATGTACTGCTGGCTCAGAAGTTCTTTACTTTATACAAACTATGTGAAGAACAACTTACGAAACAGGTAATATAGTTAATTCCATGTTATTCTTATCAGTTGTAGCAGTTCACAATTGTGTCAGATCCAAGCCAAAGAAGGCATAGTGAAAAATTATGAAACTATGAATATTGAAACTATATTATTATCTTTAACATGCAAAAAAAATCAGTTTCATGCAATGTTTCCTTGCGAAGTTATGAATCAAACACAAACAAAAACATAAACAAAAAAAAAAAACATAATCGAACATTTAAAATTTAAGTTTTGAGAAAACTGTATTGGAAAAATTGCTTGTCAGTGTACATTGACTAAGCAAGTTCATCATAAATAGCATTTTTTCGTCATATATCTGAAAATTGTTATGATAATATGAAAGTTGAATGTTTAAACTGCATGTGTATTAAATAACTTAAAGTTTTTACAAAAATTACAATGTTTTTTATTGCACCTATTGTGGAAAACTAGCTTCGTGACTTTTGCCTCCTTTGGCTTTGTTCTGTCACAATTGAGATAGTTTAAATCTTGCACGTGACAGTCTATACATATCCCCTATTCTCTCTTCTGACAAGGATGACATTAAGACCTTTAAAATTTATAACATTTAAATATTAAAACTATAGATATAATATTTTTTAGCCAGTTCTGTTATGAAAGGTACCAAATATTAAGTAATGTTCAGAACACTTGCAAAAAAATTACTCTTGGGAGGGACTCGAACCCAGGTCCTCAGATAAATCGTCTGGTATCCATACCACTAGGTAAGATGAACAGTTCATTTGCAGCCTCCATGGTGTATTTGAATCAGGCGCCGATATTACAGTTAAATTGACTGAGAGTCATCCTTTTGATTTTTTTATCTGATTTATTCCAAAGTGGACTTTTTCCAGTGTGTCCTGTTATTATGATTGGGCAGTACAGCAGGAGACAATCCCCTACTCTTTCCAAAAGTGCACTGCATTCTTTAACATGCACATGACCCATGTTGTACACGGGACCAACGGCTTACCGTCTCATCCGAAAGGCTGTACACTAGTGATTTTTTACCCTCCAACCGAAACACAAGGAGAGTGGCATGGTATTCAATCGAACCATGGACCAGCGAGTCACGGTTCAGCGCACAGCACAGTGATTTCCACCAGCTAAACCAACTGAGCTAAATACTGTGAATTGATGGTTTATTTTCATGATAGTCAGGGAGTTTTAACCACTTTACTACCAGGACTTATACTATGTTTGTAATGAGGATAAACCTATTACAAAAATCTGTGTTTTTCAGGTCCATTATGATTTTGGGTTGCGTAATATTCTATCAGTGTTGAGGACATTAGGAGCACAGAAGCGGGCCAGACCATCAGAGAGTGAATCAACTATTGTGATGAGAGTTCTAAGAGATATGAACCTCTCTAAATTGGTAAGTACTGTAATTAGGAGGATTTGATAGCTCACCACGGCACACAGATTAAGCAAAGGCAGAAGCCCCAAGTTTAAGAAGTGAACAGTTTTATGTCGGCTGGTTTGTCGATCAAATTTGCATAAATGGAAATGCGCGACACATCACAATAAAAAATAGAACACAAAAAAAAATACATAACAATATGTAAAAATATCTGTTATTGTATATAAGTTGTATTTAACACTATGAGCAGAGCTGGTATTTTTTGAAATTACAACTGATTTTGCTAGGCCAAGACCCACTCTTATTAGTTTTGGGAGACACTTAAAATTTTCAGGGGACAAATGTATTTTTTCAGGAGAGCAGGAGATGACTCAAAAAATCAGAAGACTCCCGCCATTTTCAGGAGACTTGGGACCTCTGCAATGGAGTAATTAACATGATCACTGTGTTTTAATGCCCTCACTGCAATGTTTGCCTTCCCATCCCGAGGTCCTGTGTTCAAACCTGACTAAACACTAAGTTTTTTCCCATGACCTAACAACGCCACTCCCTAAATCCGAAAGGTCCACTAATCAACTTCAAGTAAGAAAGTATAATGCATACTCCAAGCAATGAGATACACGCCATCGTGACAGGATTCAATATTTCAACATAAATTATGTTATCAGGAATCATCATTTCTGATGATGACATAATTTTTGTCGAAATATTAAATTCTGTCACTACTCCCTAAGCCTTATAGAAAGCATGACGTAGATTTCATCCTTTCAATGGCAATAAAACACACTGTTGGATGTGACACGAAATAAAAAAAAATCTTAGAAGTCAGAATGGAATACAGTGTAAAAACCAGAGGTCCCAAGTCTCCTAAAATTGGCGGGAGTCTCCTGTTTTTTTCAATCAACTCCCTCCCTTCTGAAAAAATACATTTTTCTCCTGACAATTGTGTCTCCCAAAAATATTCAGAGTGGGTCTTGACCGATAGCCTAGGAGCAAAATCAATCAATATACTATCAATAATTTGATATTTATTGTATTAAATCGCTTCAATGTGTATAAGGTTTGAAATTTTATGAAAATTATATCATTATTTATAGGACAAAAAATATCCAGCATTTGCAACATGTATATTAACATACAGTATTGCACTTGGTGTATTGTAGCATAAACATGACATAATGACCACAAGTTGCTAAAGCCACAATGACGGAAAGCTTATATTTTGGGTATGCTTATACCTCTTGCTTTATTTTCATTTTTTTTAATATTAATTTTATGTTATTCTCCACTGTTTTAGATTGTGCCATCAGTCGTTTAAGCAATAACACTACTTTTGTTTGAAGAGTTTTTTCTGTTTATTTTTGTAACATCTTGTAACATAGATACAACTTGTTTTGCCCAAGTCTCATATGATTTGTAGCATCTTGTAGTCAAAGAGAAACATTTTTCCAAGCAGCTCCACAGCAACTTAACTTACTTTGTGATGTTCTGTAGGCTGATGTCCTAAAATAATATAATTATTTTTGTAGGTTGATGAAGATGAGCCTCTGTTTTTGAGTTTGATCAGTGATTTGTTTCCTGGCATTCAGCTTGATAATGCCTCATATGAGGAGCTGCAAGTAGCTGTAGCAGGACAAGTAGAAGCTGCAGGCTTAGTCAACCATCCAGCTTGGAATCTCAAAGTTGTTCAGGTTGGACCATAGTTTTATTGTTACAAAATTAAAAATAGCTGTTATTAATTTTAGTGTTGTTGAGGAAGGGAACTGTAGAAGGAGATGGTTTGAATGGGTAGATATCAGTGGCCAAATGGTGTGGAACATGCAAGGAGATTGAGTTTTCTGAGTATTTGTCACTGCTCTTTTTAGGGCTAAGCCATGCTAAACTAAATTGAGTAATTTTGTGAAGATTATCATTCATCCAGGAAGTACATACAGAAATGTAAAAACTCTAACTCTAACCATCTAGACTTACTATTTATGGGTAGCTATATTTCACATCCTATCCCGGATGCATCATCAGGCTGACTGGTCAGTTGACGGCAAAAGTGCATTGACCTGTCGAGGATTGATTCAAACAGGTCGAGAATTTCTGGGGAATCTTCTTGATCGGCGAACAACAGGTGCTTACCAGGTTGTAATGCAGTCCTTTATTAACACAGGGAGGACTGCATTACAACCTGGCAAGCACCTATTTTTCAGTGATCAAAAATATCCTCCAGAAGTTCTTGGTGTCATACGATCATCTTCACAGGTCAACATACTTTTACAACCAAATGACCAGTCAGCCTGATGATGCATCCGGGATAGGGCATTAAATAAATAAATAGATTTCAGATGATCAGATTTATCAGTTTTTAATTTTCTATAAATTGAGTACTGTTGAGAGGTGGCCGCCTGGGCCTGACAACTACTGATGGAAGAGGAAGGGAGAAGTAGCAAATTATTGGAATGGAATGAACAGATAACATTAAATGCTTGAAAATGGTATGGCAAATGTGCAGAGATTGAATTTTCTAAGAATTGCCCAAGGCTTTATATGTAGTTGGTCTTATACCATTGCTTAGATTCCGATCGTCTGATTGATTAACAGGCAATCAAAAGTATCAACCATGCCCTGAAAGCCAGTCAATAGTATTAACCATGCCCTGTTAGCCAGTAAATAGTTTCAACCATGCCCTGCTAGCCAGTCAATAGTTTCAACCATGTTCTGTTAGCCAGTCACTAGTCTTTATTTACTATATCAAAATTGTATATATATAAAAAAATTGTGTAAAAAATCCAACTCAACTTTTGATAAATGTAAAGAATTTTTGTCTAATTTGCATAGAAAATATATAGGTAAATCACAGGAACTAAAGTCAATGATGGCACAAAACCATCTCAAATTGACAAAAAAAATAACCATATTTTAGAAAAATAATTAAGGATTTAATCGTAAACATGTTTCAGGTCGTCTTAATCCATCTTCTGTACAAAGAAATGAAAGAGATAAGCACCGCACTCGTTTTGACCTAGGCGTATATAAACGAAAATTCTAATTATTATTTAAATTTCAAACCTATTACATTATCTAAAAAGTTAATCAGTTGTATAATGTATTTATTAAGTAAATTAAGTGATACATAGCACCTAAATGGATAGCCTTAAATTTAGATGCTGTACCTGTTTATTTAAATTAGGATTGTTCCATTCCATAAAACAATTGATTGAGAAACTCAGAAGCCTTTCAGTGTTGGCAGTGCACAGGTTTCTGGCAACGTCTGTACACAGTTGATCAGGTTCTCTGATCACAGTGTAGACGACCTGCTTCTTGACCCTGTCTCAAGATTTTGTACTGTCTCCAAATCACCTTGGGCTGTAATTTGAACCATGCCTCTCAACCCAGTCAATATTTGTATATTACAGCCCTCAGCCGTCTGGGGACCATATTCCTCTTGACTTATCTTGGGATCATATATAGTAAAGTTTCTAGATACTCCTTGGGCTATAATTTAAACCATGCCCTTAAACTCAGTCAATATTTGTAAATTGTTATACAATTAGACACTATATTCACGGAGTATCCAGGAATTGGCAAATCTGGGTTTGGTTTTGGCAAGCAAAAAAAAACCTATTTTCTCCTATTGGCGCTGCCCCGTTGGCACATTCTTTATACTGCGATTTATGATTTTGTGATGCTTTTACCACACAGTATAGTCCTTTTCCACTGAAGAGGAGTGCTTAAGGCCCAAATTTTCACACTTGTATCCTAATTTTATTGTTTTTTTTTCTTTCGAAGGGGGTGTTCGAGCACCCTGAGCACCCCCCCCCCCCTGGATACGCCACTGACATTCTAGATTTAAATTTATCTTTATATTATTATTTTCAAGTTATTTGAGACTCAACGTGTACATCATGGTATGATGGCTCTAGGCCCATCAGGAACTGGTAAAACTACTGTCTACAGATCACCAGGGGCTATAATTTGAACCATGCCCCTCAATCCAGTCAATAATGTTATATCCAGTTTAGATACAGTAATACATTCTGTATTTTCAATTTACCTTTGTATTATTAATTTAAAGTTATTTGAGACTCAACGTGTACGTCATGGTATGATGGCTCTAGGCCCATCAGGAGCTGGCAAGACCTGCTGTATTAACATCCTAATGAAGGCTATGGGAGACTGTGGAGCTCTGCATAAGGAGATGCGTATGAACCCCAAGGCTATCACAGCACCTCAGATGTTTGGAAGGCTAGACGTAGCAACCAATGACTGGACAGATGGCATCTTTTCTACCTTATGGAGAAAAACTTTGAAAGCTAAAAAATGTAAGTTAACATCATCGTATTGTTTTGTTTATACTGTATGTAGGTTAAAGACCCATACAATTTTAACATTATTTCTCCAGAATATCTATTGAAAAGAAACCTGTACTTCCTACTTATTTTTAGGTTAGTCCAAGTCACGTTAATTTGTAATTTGTAAGAAAAGTTAGCGTTCATGCTATGTGAATTTTTTTGGTACTTTGGCGGGTAGCAAGAATGAAATATGAATGTTGTCTTTTGCTCGAATGAAATTAAATAAATATATGAATAAACACATGTCAAATCTATTGCAAGTTCAAAATGGGAATATTTTTAATACAACTCCTGCATTGTTAATTTTTTTTGTTTTAGTTTTTCATATTGAGGGGGTGTTTACTTGAGCAAAAATTTTTGTTTTAGATTGTAAAAACAAAATAAATGCCTCCCTCAAATAAATACTCAACCCCACTCATTCCCAAAGAAAACTGGCATGCTTGGCTCACTTTGGCTAAACATAAAGACTTACTCTCAGTTTGGCTTAAATCAGAATATTGCTTCGACGTGTACATCATTACACAGTTTAAAGCCAATGTGGTTAAATACACATTCAATTATCTAGAACAAATTGATTGCAAATTCGCTAAAGAAAAATAAATTTAAGAGTGACCCCCAGGCATGGCACATTCATCCAGTTTTATGGTAATAATGTTAAGTTTTCCTTTCTTTCAGCGGATCACATCTGGATTATCTTGGATGGCCCAGTGGATGCAATCTGGATTGAGAACCTTAACAGTGTGTTGGATGATAACAAGACACTAACACTGGCCAATGGTGATCGTATCCCTATGGCTCCTAATTGTAAAGTGGTATTTGAAGTTCATAACATTGATAATGCTTCACCAGCTACGGTATCTAGGAATGGAATGGTCTACATGAGCTCATCTGTCTTGGACTGGAGACCTATATCACAGGTAGTATCTTAATCATAATCATAAACTTTATTCATCCTCAATGAGAAAATTATGTCGCTCATCTTAGAACTAGCTTAAAAATGTTTTAAATATTTAAAATGGCATTTTAAAACTTGATAAAAATACAATGAAGGAGAGACAGTTTGTAGACTACCAGTCGTTGATATTATCAGACGCATGGTGGTATAAAGGAGTAAAGATAGCAACAATTTAAAGGTTTTGGGCCTAGAAATAAGTCAAACATATTGGTTTTTTGGGACTAATATTGAAAAATTGTAGTCTAGCAGTCCTGCGTGATTTGTTTTTACTTTTTAAACTTTTTCATAATGATTCAAAATGTCGTTTTACATTGGTGCTTTTGAAAATAATGATCGACAGAAAAGCAGGCTCTAAATAGATGATCATATCCATTTCTATGCAGAGTTGGTTAATGAAGCAAAACCCAACTGATGTAGCAGTGTTACAAGAGTTTTTTAATAAGATTCAGGGTTCATACACCTTGAATTCCTTGAAAGTCCTGGAAAAACAGACATGCTTATTTCAGTACTGGAAACTCCATGAATATACTAATTGCCATTGAATGTCCTGTAAATTTCATGATATTGAAATTTAGTTTTAGATAAAACAGCAATTTTCATTAAACTTCAAAGGATCATTTTTATTTTTTTGAACCACGCATGGCAAGACCATTGATTGAGTATTCTTGAAATTTAGAAAATATGACCTGAAATGTCCTTGAAATGTCCTTGAATTTTACTTGTTTTAAGATGTATGATCCCTGAAGATTGTAATAAAATGTCATTATTCTTTGCAGAGCTGGTTAATGAAACAAAACCCAACTGAAGCTGCAGTGTTACAAGAGTTGTTTGACAAGATATTTGATGATTTATTTAGCTATGTGACACTAACCCTGAACCCCAAGATGGTGCTCTTACAATGTAACTACATTAAACAGGTAAGAAACTGGGGTTTCACAAGAGCCCTTTTCACACAGAAAATAAAAACTGCAATGTTACCATAATAATGCCGGCATTATTGCCGGTCCAAACCCTCTCACACAGAAGGTCAAATTCCGGTAATATAATGGTTTCCTGTGTGAAAGGGTCCAAACGAAAGGCATAAAATTGGCAGTCTTAATAATACAGGTTTCCAACTGTGACCATTGTTTAGTTAGGCGTGGAACCTTTCATACACATCCGGCCTAAGGCAGTGACGTTAATATAACGGTAATATGTCTAGGGTCTGAGGTGATCTAACGAATGCTAGCACTGTGCCGGCATTGAAGGGAAAGTGCCCTTTCACATAAAAGCTGAAATTCACAAATTACTGCAATATTCCCAGTTTACAGTTCTGTGTGAAAGGGGTTAATGTACTGGCATGGGACCTCCTAAATAGATTAAGATCTACCCAACAGTGCTAGCATCCCTAGCCATGGTGTCAGTTAAAGTAAATTAGGAACATTGTTAGAAAATAACAATACACAGCATCATCTATTCTTCCTGACATTAAAGGGCAATTCCGGGATTGAAATTTCAATGCATACATCTATAGAACTATTAGTTGTGACCTAACTGACAACATTTCACAACATTTGGACCATGAAATAATGCAAAAAAACACTTTCAAAAGTAGGCATTAAATCAAAAAGTGGGTCTACTACTCATATTACACAATGCTAAAAAATAGGAAAATTACAGATTTCAAAAGAGTTGTGTTTGAAAACCGTATTAGAGTTTATATTAAAACTTACCTGTTCTAATGTGAATTTGGCTGATCTTTCCAATTATGTAAGTTAAATTTGCAATGGTTTTCAAGCACATCCCTTCCAAAATTTTCAATTTTCCTATTCTTTAACACTGTGTAATTTGAGTAGTAGACCCACTTTTGATTTGGGACTCATTTTGCAACATGTTTTTCAGCATTATTGCATTGTCCAAATGTTGTGAAATTTCTTATGTTAGGTCAAAATTAATTGTTCTATAGATTTATCCATAGAAATTTCAATCCTGGAGTATTCCCTTTAAAATGTAAAACAAAAGAATAAAATATTTTAATTCAATTCAGTTCAATGTTAAATTCACAAATTTTGAACAGGAGGCAGAAAAAAGCTTGCGCTAGTCAATGCCTGACTCCTAATCTAACATTACATGTTATTCCGCAATATATTAACTTAACCCTTTGAAAACATAACACCCTGTGACTAGCTACCATGTTAAATTAATAGGGAGATCTACCTAGCACCATAGAGAATTACCTAGTAAGGTACTATACAATTACCCTGTCTTTTGATGTTATTAATACCTTAAGGGTTTATTATAAATAATTGCTGTATTTTCCTATGTATACTTGTAGAGCATTGCTGACTATATCCTTGATTTTTTTTGAGTTTTTATAGGTTTAGCCCTGTTAACTACATTTATCTACCATGTTAACAGAGTTATTTTTTTCAAAGGTAATGTTTAACTATTTCTTATTCCTTAATTAAGAAAAAAATAACAAAATGAATACACCTGCATGGGCTGGTAATATTATTACCTTTGAAGTAAAAATTATTTAAATTTGGTTTTAAAAATTTATACTTTTAAATTTAAAGGTAATTTATTTTAAAGTTGAGAAACCCAAAAACCAGTTCTACACTTACCAGCATCAGTGTGTGCTTTGGGAATAGGGTAAAAGGTCAAGGTCGAGTAAAAGATCAAATTATCATAATCAGCCATAAGTTCTGGCATAGTTGTCACATAGAAACCTTGGTTCATATAGTATACTAGCAGAATTACCCGTGCTCCGCACGGGAAATGTTATGCCGTTCTCAAACTTCAACCACTTCTTCCCCTCCTCCAACCCCGTTGAGGTTTATTATATTTATACAGAGTATGTATACATTAAAATTGTATTACCTTAATTTTTATCCCGGCACCGATTTT
>JAOTQE010000013.1:7212-19693 GCA_025631205.1 Nesometra sesokonis
CTACATGCACATAATGGAAAAAGTGTATAACTACATGCACATAATGGAAAAAGTGTATAACTACATGCACATAATGGAAAAAGTGTATAACTACATGCACATAATGGTAAAAGCGTATAACTACATGCACATAATGGAAAAAGCGTATAACTACATGCACATAATGGAAAAAGTGTATAACTACATGTACATAATGGAAAAAGTGTATAACTACATGCACATAATGGAAAAAGAGTATAACTACATGCACATAATGGAAAAATCGTATAACTACATGCGCATATCATGTGCGAACAGTGCACATAGTAATTACAGTCACTTCTTGCATCATAAAATGCTGAATAATTTGACTTCTCATCATTTTAAATTATTAAATGCCATTTATGTATTGTTAAAAAAACAACATTTTATATTTGAACATAAAGAACATGTGATAACTGAATTATAACAATATTAAAGCCATTTTAAAATGTTTGTCATATGATCTTTAATAATGATTTGTTTATATTTCATAGTTTGGATGGACTCATATTGGACTCCTGATTGTTGTTTCACAGTCAAACCTACTGACTCAAACCATTTATGAAGGTCTCATCTGGTTCATCCTCTCAACATTATCTGTCATCTGCAATGACATCATGGCTTACATGTTTGGTAAATATATTATGATTACTACATATGAATACACTAAATACAGTAGTAAATTTAGGAGTGTAGTGGTAGCAGTTGGCGCAGCGGTGTTGTTTCGGACTTCCAGTCACAAGGTAAGTGGTTCGAGGCTCACTCTAGTCAGCTGTTTCTGTTCCTAGGCAAAACTCTTTATCTATGTTGCCTCTCTCACCCAGGAGTATAAATGGGTACCTGGGAGGTAAAAAATGCCATATGCACTGATTACAGCTGCAACATTGTGGAATGAATTGCATTCCATAGGCGTTTGTTCCAATGACTGGAGGTAATAATTGTGAAGCGCTTAGAGGCATTGACGCTATATAAATGTCACATAGTGTTGTTGTTGTTTTTGTTGTTATTATTTGGTTTAAGCCTGTTTTCCTGTCAAATATCCCAAATAAAGCGATTTGAAACATTGTTGTAAAATATAAGTTCTGAAAGATAACGGTTGTAAAACAGGACAGAAAAAGGTTTTATTTTTTAAATTAATCCTGATGCCAAAGCATGTTAATAACTCAAATCATTAGAGTTCAAATGAAAATGATCATAGGTGTTTACTGGGCAGTATTACCCCTTGTAAGAATCTACAGGTATTAGGGCTAACAGTAAATCCCACCTTTGACAATTTGTTTGTATTTTTTCGTGAGTTGTGAGTTGATTAAAAACATAACATATACAAATAACTAACCAATAGCAAAACTTGCCAAAGGCGAATCTATACTGGCATTGATTAAATTTCATTTTAAATAATTTGACTTAGGCATTGGTAAAACATCAATATTGATTGAAAAATAAATTGACATGGGCAAAATTAAGTTTAAAAAATTGAGGTTGGGAAGTTATTCAGCTGTATTTAATATTATAATTTCAAAGTATCGTTTTTATTTATTAATCAACAATTATTCCATTTAATTTATGGTAGGTTTCTTCTTTGGTCGCACGTCATTGATAAAACTCTCACCAAAAAAGACATGGGAAGGCTTTATTGGTGCTCTCTTCTCAACGCTTATTTTTGGCTTTTTGGTAAGTATTGTTTGTCTTATTAATTTTCCACACATAAAATAACAAGTACATTCAATGCAAATTAAAATTAATATAACAGAATAAACAAATTAGAATTAAAATAAGTAATTAAATCAAGTTATGTTGGTGTCGCGCAAATAATAATAACAACAATAATTGTCGTCGGCGGTGGCGGCATCATCGTTGTCGGGCAGGAAAAGTTAAGAAAAATAATTCTTGAAAAAATGAGATTTTAAAAGGGCATTAAATGCACTGATTGACATTGCTTGTCTGATATTCATTGGCAACATGTTATGTTAAATCTGAAAAGTAATGATTGGTAGAAAACATGCGGCTTTCGAAGTTAACCCTAATACCAAAGTTAGTTAAAGATCTCTCTTTTAAAATTTGAAATGAGTTTAACTGTTAATCTTGAATATATCCTATGTATAAAATTAGTTTTTTGCATTATTGATTGAATGATAAGATTAACTTCTTGTTTTATAGTACATTTGAATTAACCACCAGCTTTTACAACTTAAACATGGATAATATGAAATTGTTATGATTTCTTTCAGCTTGCTGGAGTTCTGGCTCCTTACCAATATCTTACTTGCCCTGCTGTGGTATGTACTCATTTTATTATTTTATTACCTCCGCCAAACGAAGTTGGCAGGAGGTTATGTTTTCACTTGTGTTTGTCTGTCTGTGTGTGTGTTGGCAAGATTACAGGAAAACTACACAGAAATTTGGAGGTGTTCAGTTTGTACTAAGGACGAACTGATTAAATTTTGGTCATGATCCAGGTCCGAATAGAGATTTGGTGGACACATTTAAGAGTTATCCAGTGGGTCATATACAGTCGTACGGATGACGCGTTCGGTTAATAACAGTTACCGCTGTTGTCTATTGATCCACAGATCGCGGGTTCGAATCCTGTTGCAACCTGGTGGTTGTATTGTTAATTTTTTTTATGTTTTTATTATTTTTTTCTATCTAATGCGATTAATCAGAATAGAGTGGTTATTATTATCAATTGTGGTTTAACGTCTGTTATGGTAATAGTTGGACTATTCCATTGTTCAGATATCTTTGCTTTTCTAATCATGTCGCGTGCGGAAGGAAGGACAGACAGACAGATGGATGGGGAGATGAAGGTCATTGCAATACCTTTTCGGTGAGGGTAAATGCGCCCAGCTGCTTATTTGCCCGAGTACAGTATACAGTACTATGAAAAAGTATCTGTACAGCCTATGCACACTATCTTCACGTACATTGAGTTTGGTTTGGTTTCTCTTTTGATTCCATTGCCACACTGGCTTGTTTTATGCATATAATGATTACCATAACTGTTTGTGTTCAATAACAAAAACCCTGAAAATTGAATTTATTCCAAGAGGACAGGGTATGGGTGGAGGTATGCTCTCTATGGAGTGCTTTCTAGATAAACATAACATTGTTAGTTATACCTTAAATTCTAGAATCCCATCCAGCTACTAAGCCCATTCAAACACTATGCCCATCTAAACACAAGACTATCTAAAGAAGAAGCTTCCTCCCATTAACATTTCTACAAGTACTTCTGATATGTTTTACCTTGTATTGTCCATTTTTTTTGCCTATATATGTTACTAAATGTATGTACCTCTATTCTAATGCCAAGGACAGTTCTATGATTCTGAGCTGGAAGGGGATGAGGTGGAGGGCGCTATGATAGTCCAGGTGACAAGTCCCTGATATAATTGTAACAAGCAAAAAAGGTTATTTACAATGAGATGCCCTGCAGTGCATCTTGGAATCTTGTATTTAACAGCCATTTTCATTCTGAAGAACTTAACATTTTTTGTCAAATCTAGACTGAGAAGGTGATGTGCTTAAGCTTGTTAATCCCCTGTCAATCTGCCTTTCATTACCATCTCTATACTAATCTATATTTAATTGTTATTTTGCCAGTTTAATGCAGACAGCCACAGCTTTGTGATGCAATGTACACCAAGTTCTACCTTCCATCTTAAAGAATATCACCTGCCAACAATACTTAAGGATGCATTTGCAATAGTGAGTATATATAAAGGCTAAATGTGAGTTCTCACCACAAAATGAATCTCATGGTAGGACAATCAAAAATTAGAACCTCATAGAGCATAATATAAGCTGTAATCTGCACTTTAAATGACATTCATTGGACAAGTAGATACAAAGATATGAGCATGTGAAGTTTTCATGTATGAAAACACAATATTGAGAAAACTGCCAATAAAATAATAAAAAAACAAACAAGTAAAAGAAAATAAATCTCAGAAAACCTGCATGAAGAAGACTTTCCAACATGAAAACTGACCTAAAAAGTATATTATAACGAAATATAAGTACCATAGTACTCATAATTGATTAAAACTAAATTTCTCAAAAACATGACTTCAGACCTATTTTTGGTGATTATCTCAATTTGATCTCACCTACGATGCGACTCATTTTGTGGTGAAACCTCACATATAGGCTAAATGGCCCAACATGACTTCTTGTCAGGTTGGAGCTAAGTTAAATCTAGAGGCGGATTGCTATAAAACTGTTTTAACTGGCAGTCTTACTTATGAAATAAAGCCAGCTTCAACACACAGACTGTCTTAGCAGAGGTCCCAAGTCTCCTGAAAATGGCGGGAGTCTCCTGATTTTTTGAGTCATCTTCCGCGCTCCTGAAAAATTGTCTCCCAAAAATATTCAGAGTGGGTCTTGGCCTAGCCTAGGAGCAAAATCGGTTTCCCTTCAAAAAGCACCAACTCTGCTCAGTGTTAGATACAATTTATATACAAAAATATAGATATTTTTACATATTGTTATGTACTTTTTCTGTGTTTTGTTTATTGTTACGCGTCACACATTTGCATTTACGCAAATTTGATTGACAAAGCAGCCGACATAAAATCTCCTGATTTTTCAGTTTTTAAACTTGAGACCTCTGACCATTACTATACAACAGTCTTTCCTAAGACTGCGTTGAGTATTGAATCTTGAACAAACACACCTTAGTAACAGTAATTGAGGGTGCTATTTTACATAAATTTGTGCCATATCACATTTGAATTTTTTTACGAAAATGCTAGACATGTTTGTAACTTGATATGGTGCATGGATAAAATTTATAACCATTTATTAAAACAGTCAGTTCATGCTCAAATAATGTGAATGCCATGTTGAAAGTGATATAAGACCATTTAAGGCCTGCTCCGAGTAGGCTTTAATTTTTAAGGCTGCTAAATTCTAAGACCGCGGTATAGCAATGGTCTATAATTAAAGACCGTGTGTGATGTCACAATTATAGACTGTCTTAACGTTAATACTGTCTAAAGAGCGCTTATAGCAATCCTCACCTGATATGGTGTGTCATTGTGAAAGTTTTCGGGGCAGTTTTAGGTCACACACATTTTGTTGACCCTTCACATTTACAAAGCCTTCCAGCCTTATTGATGTGTGAGAATGTTGACTATACAGGAAACCCTAATTGGAAGTAAATGAAAGTAATTATCTTATGGAAGCATTTGGCACAGTGGTGGCGTTTCGGACTTCCAATTACGAGGTCGGTGGTTCGAGGCTCACTCTGGTCAGCTGTTTGTGTTCCTAGGCAAGACACTGTATCCACATTGTCCCTCTCCACACAGGAGTATAAATGGGTACCTGGGAGAAACACATGCCATATGCACTGATTACAGGTGCAAGATTGTGCAATGGATTGTATTCCATAGATCTTTGTTCCGATGACATGGGGCAATAATTGTGAAGCGCTTAGAGTCCTTGGCAATAAACGCTATATACATGTCACATATTATTATTTTTTTTTAATATTTTTAGCTTGGATTTCAACTGAGTACAGTGACCTTGTACCCAGCCCAACTGCATGCTGTTGTCATTGCAGCGTTTGCATCACTAGTTGGTCCGTTTGGAGGCTTCTTTGCAAGTGGATTCAAAAGAGCTTTCAAAATCAAGGTAATATGCTTTACAACGTCGTAATAGATTATTGTATTTTTTTGTGTAATTTATTCAATAATAATGATAAGGATAACGCTAACGCTAACGATAACAATACTAAATAATATTAATAATAATAATAATAATATATTACTGAATGCCTTTGAGGGGATATGGAAAAATAATGTTTGAGCTGTGTCAAAATGATGAGCGAGTCAAACCGAAAATAGGCATTCAGTATTATAATTATTATTCAATATAGCTTACTTGTTGTCAGGGCTTGGCCTAAACCTGCCGCCAGCCAACAAGCTAGCCTATGTCTTCAAAATTAATGACCCATGTCTTTTATATATATTCACGAAAAACATTAACAGTAACTCTTGTAGATTTCTGTATTAGTAATTCTTCATAATTAACAATAGGTAGTTAATTGTAGGAAACACTAAGTTTTAACAGGTTGGCCTAGGTAGGTTGCCTCTTGTTGCGTGTTTGCAATTTACAACCTAAAAATAATTCTCTCGCTTGGCAAAGTGATATAATCAGCTAATATTAAACTATAATATAATATTGAACCGGTCTAATCTGCGTAATTGAATAACAATAAAATGATTCTTTTATAACAAGGGTCTGCAAGTGTTCCATATATATAATAGTCTCAAGGCATTGTTGATCAGGTGTTACACATTCCTATGCCTTTCTACGCCCTAAGGGTCACTTCATGTCCTGCTGCCCGTCCACAGAAGTGCATGTATGGACCAGTACACCGGAGTAACCCCTACTTACCTCGAAATATGTATTGTGTTCTTTAGAGTGCACAGGCCGTATGTTTATACTGAGCCCTATGTTTTATAGTTCTTATCCGAGAAAACTTGTTCCACCACAGAACCATGGTGCGAGCGGGCCTCAAACCCATGCTGTTGTTGTTACTATGGCTCACTGTTTCCCTGCCTTAACCGATCGGTCATACAACTCACACAAGTCATTGAAACAAATAGGAATGCAATAATTGATTCAATTGTAATGAGTACTTATGGAATTTGTGGCTACCTGGCCCACTTTTGCTCCTGGGTGAAAAGAATGTTTTGTAGTGGATCTCTTCCATTGATTTGTTGTTCCAATGCTTAAATTTTCTAATAACAAAAATAATAATCCACCACATATATATTTAAAACCAAATTATGAAGTTTTTTCTTTTTTTTCCTACTGGTTTGTTTGCTTTTGTTTTGCTCCATTTTCTTTAACTCTATGATTATGATTATTATGATTATGATTATGATTATTATGATTATGATTATTATGATTATTATTATGATTACATATGATTATATGCCAGCCATCACTTACTTACTATGTATCTGGTGACCTCCATATAATATATGGTTTCGCCATATCGTTTTATAGCGGCCACCACTTAAAAGCTTGTGAATTCAATTAACTGTTGACACTTAGAGGTTTCCATACTATCTGTTTTTCTTTTCACAAAATAAATGTAAATAAGCTTTTCTCTGATTTTATTTTTCTTTAGGATTTTGGAGATGTTATTCCAGGACATGGTGGTATCATGGATAGGTTTGATTGTCAGTTTATCATGGCTTCGTTCCTCTATGTCTACATTTTTACCTTCCTCAAGTAAGTTTGTTTGTTTTTATTCATGTACATCAAAATTATCAAGCTTACTACAAGTCTTCAAATGATTTGGCTAAGGAATTAAGGTTTGGCAACTTTGATAACAGAAACAACTGGACAGGTTCAAACATAGCTATAGCTGGTTCTCACCTCATTTTGGTTGTAAAATCTGCTGGATAAATTATCCGATAAACTATCGTGATAAAAATTATCTGATAAAGTGCTGCAAAAACTGATGTTTAATCCATTGTGAAGTAATAAATTTTCCTATAATTATCCGAATATATTCCAATGATTATGTGAAAATTAACCTAAATGTGATAATTTTTATCTTTGACTTGGGGTCAACCTTGATCTTGGGTGTTTTTTTTTTCGATGATTTTACCACGGTGCCACCAGTGTACCATGCAAGGAAAAGGGAAATAGGCAAAAAATCACTGGAATTATTTTAGTGGACTCACAATGCATTATAGTCTGTATTCAGTTTGCGCAGTTCCTTTTTTTTAAATTGATTTGATTGGATGATATTTTATCAGACAACCTGAAAATCCTGTGGAAACACGGCCAAAAGCTAGAACCTATTTTCTCAACTTCCAGTCCAACTCCTGAAAGCCCAAGAGAGTAATCAATCATCCCTTAACAATTTTTCAAAACCAGTTTAGTTGCCTTGTCAGCAGATTAGTGTTTGGGTGTCTGAAAGAAAGACTTGCATCATTTTGTGGCCTTCCATGATAATAATAATCGTAGAAGGCCCAAAATCAATAGGGTCCATCTTGATGTTGTAATCTAGTAGTATGCTAATTACTCCACTTTTCAGTGTGGGGGACATGATATCAATTGCCCCCTCCCCCCCCCCCCCACTTTTTGTAAATGTATGAAAAAAATGTAAAATTTGAAAAAAGTGGTAAGCCTTTCTTTTTATCAATAAAAATACTGTATAATTGACCCTAAAAATAGGAAAATAGACATACAAACGGAGAAATGTCGTTTTTGTTTGTTTTTTTTGTTTGTTTTTTGTTTTTCTTTTTTGCTTGTCAAAACCAAACCAGAAACCACACCCACCCGGACCCTACTCGTTGCGGTTTAGTCATTCGACCGTCGCACAACGCAATAAGCCTGCCTGACAGTTACATAAACAGGCTCTATGAACCCATACTCTGGTAGTAAGCCACCATAAATATGGGGCTAAAAAAAATACAATCTTAAATTAAGTTTCAATTTACTTTCAGAACTGCAAATCCTCAAAAATTGATCCAGCAACTGTTCCAACTGAGCATAGATGACCAAATGACAGTTTACACATCCCTACAAGACCACCTAGTGAAAAGTGGAGCACTTGAACTATAGAGCGCGACACAGATCTCGGCCATCGTCATGCCATGTTTTCAATGTATTTTCATATGAAGAGTAATTTATCAGAAATTCAACTTATAATGACCAAGCCTTGTTGCTAAGGTGCACAAGCCTTGTAGCTAAGGTACGCAAGCTATGTTGATAATTCAGGCCTTGCTAGTAGGTGACACTAACAAGGTTTCTTATGCATATTAATGTGTTGCTAAGATACAGATACATCTTAGGTTTAGTCAATGTATGCATTTGATATGTTGCTAATTTGCACAGGCCCTGTTGCTAGGTTATATAATAAATTGTTAAATATCATGTTTGGTGCTTCATACATACCACATTGGTATTGTATCCAATTTTACACTCAATGGGCAATTTTAATTAAACTCTTTAACCTACAAGATATTTTAAACAAATACTGTTTTCACTTCAGTGCAATTGTAATAACTTGTAACAAGATGTAACCTGGTTTCAGTGAGTGTGAAAGCAAATCCATGTAAACTTCCAAGAGTTCCCAGGGGATCACTGCAAAAACCCTGCAAATCTTAGAAGGAACACCGGTCAACTCAGGTCAACGTAAAAAGGTTTTAAGAAAGTATGATACATACAGAAATGAGGTTCATGACATTATGTTTAGATTCAATGTTTTGGCAATGGTTATGTCATCATCAATAATAGTTCTAAGATTCTAAATATTACTCATAAGCCCCTTTCACACAGAACAGTGAAACAGGTACATTGCAGTGATTCGCAAATGCCAGCTTTAGTGTGAAAGGGCACTTCCCCTTCAATGCCAGCACAGTGCCAGAATTCTTTAGACCACCTCAGACCCTAGATGTATTACTGTTATATTGCCGTTACTGGTTTAGGCCAGATATGTGTGAAAGGGTCCACTGTGTAATGCCAGCTTATGCCATGAAGCAGAACTAAACAAAGGCCAAAGTTGGAACAGTTGGTAAAAACATCTCATCTGTCTGTCTTTCTGTGCGTAAACATCCATATCTCGAAACTATTTGCTTTAAATGTTCAGAGAATGTCAGAATCAACCGTATCTAGATGAAAACTGTCAATTTTACACCTTTCTCTTGGACCCTTTCACACAGGAAACTGACAAGTTTATTGAATTTGACCTTCTTGGGAAAGGTTTTAGATCAGCACTAATGCCAGTATGGTTATAGCAACATTGTGGTATTTTCTGTGTGAAAGTGGATTTAGAGTTGCACTAATAGTTTGGGGGTTATTGAGCATTCACATGGGCCAAATCTATCAAATTTATATCCTTTATTTTGTATGTTAATATAACATTACTAAAATCATTAGTACTAAAACTTTGTTGTTCTGTGCTTCTTAGTTTTCAATGTTAAATGTATGTATCTCTTTGTGTTTTAGCAGGACTTAATTTTAACATACCATTAACAAATTTGTTATCCAGTTTATTATACCTCTGTCAGTAAGATTTTTGTTTGTAAAGAAAGATCATAAATTTGGCAGAGCCAAGCCAAAGGAGGAATAAGTTTGAACATTGAAAATTGAGATATATATAATATAGATTATGAAACTACACTTAATTATCTTTCCATTTAAATCAGTTTCATATGTTTCTAAACTTATAAACAATCAAAGTTCGAACATTTGAGGCTAGTCATGGCAAAACCACCATGTTGTTGCACAGAAAGTTATTGAGAAATATGCAAATAAGCAACAGAAAACAAATACAAAGGAAATTTTTGAATATTTTGTCCAATAACTTCAGATATAGATGTCCGATTTTTATGATTGACCCCTCATTTTAAAGCTTGTGAAAAGTATAACATGGTTTTAGCAATAATTCAATTTTCAATTTTCCTGCAACTTGGTGGTTTTGCCGTGTCATATCACGTTCATAAGTTAGCATGGAAACAGTATGTTTTCATGCAAACTTTTAAACAATCAAAGTTCAATTATTTAGAATGCAATTCTTGAGGAAACCGTAATTACAAATTGCTTGTTAGTATGCCTTTAATGGACATTTTAAATTTAATTTTTGAACATTTTTTGCATTTATGAACATTTATTGACCAAATATCTGAAAATGGTTTATGTATGAATGTTTAAACTGCATGTTTTTAAAATAAAATTAAAATTTAAAAAATCAACCATTTTTGCGTTTCTGCCTATTGTGGAAAACTAGCTTTGCGACTTGTCCCTTCTTTGGCTTGGCTCTGCCACATGTGTTCACCATGTATTGATTACAAAGGTGACATAATTATTTTATCTTAAAACTTAAAAAAAGAAGTGTATCTAGGCTGAAGATTTTATCTAGTTTGGTCAAACATAGTGGATTTGGTCAGGAATTTAAAGTCAAACTATTAGAAAAGTTTTGATTTTTAAAACTATAAATAAAGTCCCATTGAATATATATCCTGTCGTTCTACATGAGAACTTTACCAAAAGTTTTTTTTTAATTGTTATAGGAACAACTTATTTTATTCATTTATCATTGAACATTATCATTATAGGGGAAATTCAACAATTACATTCACATTTTTTCACCAAATGTGAGGTGTCGTGACAAAATGAGTCGTGTTGTACACCACGCCATTTTGAGATATTCACAAAAGTAGTAAATCATAATTTTACAAAAATGAGATTTCTTTTGTTTTGTTAAGTTCAAAAATCTATGGAAAAACAGAAGTCAACAGTTGTTTATTTTTAAAGTCAATTTTCTCCAAAGTGTTTTCATACACCTATGTTTTAAAATGTTTTTCTCTTGTTATACTGAAGCTATGAACCTCATTTAAAAACCAATCTAAAGCTTATAATCTCTTCTATTCAAACACAACAATAACTTAATTTTTGTTTCCTGTATAACACGACTCATTTTGTGGTGACAATGTCACCACCCACCCACCCTTGTTGCTGTTTGTACTTTCAGCCTGACCACCCTCCTATTCCTGTACATACTCAATATTATATCTCAATCAGTAGACAATTTTTTAGATAACCTGCATACAATATGCATGCATAAAATGCATCCTGGACCACCTCCCACCTCTGTACGCATTTGTATGCATTTTAACACCCTACCCCTCCACCCCCACCTCTCTGTGTGTATGTAATTGTTAAATTCCCCCATAATGTTTCTATTGTTGTATAGTAAAACTTCTGCCAAATTGATAACTTCATAAAACCCAATTAAACACCAATAGTTACGATTTTAATATTAATTTATTATCAATTTTTATGTTATTAATAGAATATAAATTTTATTCTATCTCTGTGTTTTAGATCATTAACACAATTTAAGGTTTAGTAAATAATGTTTTGGTTTTTTTTTAATCAATATTGACAATTTGTAAAATAAGTAAAGATGTTTGACCAATTAAATACTGTACAGTATATTAATATGAGAATTTAGAGATTTCAAACAATTTTTCACAAAAGATTTATTTATTTGAAAAATTATGAGATGTAAATTTCTTATCTGTTTGAAATGAGATAAATTAATATGATGTAGTATGTAAAGATGTGTTGTGCCTAAAAAAATGTCCAGAAAAAAATGACAATGAATACATAAAATATTAGAGAATTTCATATAAATGTAAGTAATATTGGACCTGTATACTCCAAAAACCTCAAAATAAGGCAAAAGTGCCATAAATGCTTACAATTCCCATGTAAAACCATGAAACCTACAACAATACAACATACAGGTTGCTATGGTAAGCAAGACATAACATAGGGCATTTTTTTTTGCTAGTCACAATCAGATAAGGTAGTTAGTACCTGCAGAGATTGGCGAGGTTTCGCAAACTTAAGAAATACGAAAACGAAAACGGATACGTCACACTCCAATTTTTCAAAGTTCCTAAATGTGTTCAAAAATAGATCAAAT
>JAOTQE010000013.1:38408-48963 GCA_025631205.1 Nesometra sesokonis
CCGGAAGCGTTAATGCTTTAATTCTCTATTATACGGGCTAATGAACGACGACACGGCGGTCGGATGTCTATCGTTTTGACAAAAACAAAATGTCGGGAAACATTTACCACATACATACACACATATCAAGTGACTGCAATAGTCCCTATGCATGCAATGCATAGGAACTAAAAATGTGTATAATTTTCCTGTAAATACTCAAAATTAATAAGGCAGGAAACGTCAATGGGTCAATATTTTGTGGTAACATCTAAATGCAATTTAGAATACTACTCAGCGGAAGAAAGTTTTTGACATCAATAAAAGGCGTAACCTTGATATATTGAGACGTGCTAGTTACTTTAAAAGCATAATATCACAAAACTTTTATAGTTTCCAAGACCATTTGATTATCCTCATAATAATAAAAATGATCTGGTTACTTCGTTACGAGCGTAGCGCCGCATCGTGCAAAAGAATGCAAAACCTCATTAAGTTGTACCTAGATATGTCCAATACTCTAAGTATTTCATTATAACAATAATCAATAGCATTATAACCACAATTAATCGCTATCTGTATAGCCGAAAATCGTTGACATTATGTTGTTGCCTAGCAACGCGAGATACTTTAATGTAGACGGAAAATCGAATGCGCGAATTCTATGTCAACACAATAACATTGAAGCCGAAGAATTCATCCTATTTATGGCGGATAACATATTGACAACTTAATGTTATTTTAATGTTAAACCAATTTTACAGCTTACACAAAAAATGAATGTTTAATTAGCAATTTTTAACAGAGACATGATAAACGATTTAGCTTTGAAATGTGATTATGTAAACTATAATTACCAAAACATTTTAAAATGATTGAATGTTTCACATAATGTCCCATCGTTCATTAGAACAATATCGAATATAAACCATTTGTCATATTAATGGAGACTGCCTACTTCATTGATAACGCTCTCAAATTCGGTTTTAATGTTACACTACTGTGCTTATTTTATCTTATTTTTTTGTAAACATTATTTTATTATTTTTCTTAAATTTTTATTTTTATTTTTTTAATTTTTATTTTTATTTATTGTTTTTTCTTATTTCGATTACCCAAAATATTGCTGTACAGTGAGCTTGAAAGAAAAGGTAAGAAAGGTCGTCCTCGTTTTAGATACAAAGACACACTCCGAAAGGTCCACTAATCAACTTCATGTAAGAAAGTATAATGCATACTCCAATCATTATTAACAAACTACTTCGGATACACCTTGTTGTCGCGACACTTAGATGCTTACCTGTAGTCTGCGGTAACACTTTTGGAAATCGGTCGTCCTTTATGGACATCAGGCTCAGTGGTACAGAGCGTATTCCAAAATCCGAAAGGTCCACTATTCAACTTCAAAAAAGTATAATGCATACTCCAAGCATTCCTGATGATGACATAATTTATGTCGAAATATTGAATCCTGTCACGATGACGTGTATCTCATTGCTTGGAGTATGCATTATACTTTCTATCAAGACACACTCAATGAAACAGTTAAAAGTTGTGATTTTGGAAAAGAATGGGAGACGGAAACAAAGGGTCGTGAGAATTGGTGGAATAAGGAATAGTATGGAGAAATTGCAGAAAGATACAGTAGAAAGTTTGAGACAGGGATACGGCTAGGCAGAAATAACCCTACAGAGACAGAACCAACAGGATTCACATGTACCATTTGTTGAAGACCATGCAAGGGAAGATCTGGACTTAAAGCAGGGATCTGTAAAAAATAGATCAGAAACAAAAACAGATCCCTGCTTAAAGCACACATCGTGGAATTCAAAACTGACATTAGACGAAACCGTTCAGTCAACCCAATATATTGTGCATAATTATTTTTGTTGGAAAATTAGTCAAAGATGGCAGACGTTTAGATGTCAGTCGGTCTCAATGTAATTATCCACCATTATTAATAAATTATGCTGTTTTAACCGATTCAATATTAGGTTAATATTGTATGGTACGGAATCGCCCACGAGTAATATCCAATCCCACCACCAGGCCGTTGTCACCTTTCGCCAACGATTATTTATTCGAGAAATCAGATGTGCCGTATACGGTAGAGGCATGGTAGATAACATTTGGATCTGCATAATGGCGAACGTACAACTTCTAGGCATAAACCGTTAAAATTCGGACATTAGGCCTACTACTACTACTGTTGATTATGAAGAATAAATAAATAATATTCCACAATACTCATAAAGCTACAAGAATTGCTGTTAATTTTTTTACGAGAATCTGCGAGTGAAGGACATGGATTTTATATTTGAAGTCATTCAAGATTACAGTAGTTTCTATTAGCAGTTCAATTTACACTAGTTTTTTTTTTTTGGTGTTGCCATTTTATCTGCCTGCAATGGTCCTTGTTGGTGAGAAAACATGTTGATTAGCCTGGGCCTAGAAAAAAGTCCCTTCCTGAAACGCATTATACATACACACTAAACATTATAAACAACAGTTTGACGGTTTTATTTAATTTTATATATTATATTACATTGTTTATACTATATAAAACATAGACATTTGTAATAAAATTATAAATATATGAACTTTAAAACAAGCTTACCATTCCAGATCAAAATTCACAGAAACAATTTTTTACAAACAATACATTTGGATTCTTCCATTCTTTGAAATAGGGATCATTTAGGCTACAAATTTTAAATATGGCGAATAGCAGTTCAGGATCAAATTACCAAATTTATAATAGTAGAATCCAAAACTTTGTGAAGACATTGTGGACTTTTTTGATAAGAAAATAAAAAGTGTGTTGTCTTTAAACAGCTGTAATAAAACATGCCAGCAGTTTCAGAAGTGTCATCATGCAGTTTCTGAAAGCTAATTAAATTATGAACATTTTGGTATATAACTCAGCTTGTTAATTTGCCGGTTGCACTAACTCCTTAAATAAGCCACTTTTTGGACCTCTGATGCTCTACTATGGACGCTTACTATATTTGCGCGAGTACGGTATTATTTAATAGAATATCCAACGCTTATCCAATGGTATAAACAAATGCTTATATTACACCACATATCATCATTGACCTAAATAGCCAAATAATTAGGCTAAACCCATTTAAAAATCAACCTAATCACGTTCCTTGTTAAAAGTCTAAGTCTAGCTAGCAATCGATGAACAGCCAACTACTATTTTATTCTGAAGCGAAAATTAGGGTTTGTTATTTACTAATGAACATTGTATCATAATAATCATTGGCATACGTGAATTTAACGAGTGCCTTGAAGGCGATTGCTCAAGTTTAAAACTCCTCTTCGGTTTATTGTTAATTGCAGTAATTCATTATATCGTACACTGTCAATGCTTTCTCTGTTTTATATGTGGAGTGAACACATGTGATGAAAAGTATTGCAACAAAAATATTAAAGGAACGGTTTTATTAAAGGTAACAAGACAGGAATTCTTAAAAGATGAGGTCTTTGCATGTGTATGACAGGGCTATATATGGGTATACTGGCAGTTAATAATGAACATTTTCAATTGTCCGTAGTAGGGACAAACGGACTAACCGACGGAGGGAAGTATAAGGATGCCTGAACGCACAATTATTATTATATTTCGCTAGCGTAGTTATAAATATAAGGGGGTAACATTTTGGAGCGCATATATAACTTGAAAAGACATCCGAATGACATGCTTCTCGTATTTTATTTAAGAAGTTGGGGATGCATTTTATGATCGTGTACCACATATTCCGTGTTTCAAAATATTCGATGAACTATCGGAAAAACATAGTAAAACTAAATGTAGAAACGGATGTTAACTGGTCTCTATGATTTTGCACAGTTAAAACTTTTAATAGTTCTGATGGATTGTCGAATATCTACTGCCTCATGGGCGTATTTGGGGATATTTTCGTCAAAACGTAGTTGCCCCTCACCCCCTTATATTATGTGCGCCGGGTCAAAAATTAAACATAAAAACCTTAAATACGGGCAATATAGGGTAATAGAGCACCAAAACGTGGAAATGACCCTTTTTTTTGCTCGTCAGAAAAAAGTTGTCAACCACGCCCGCCAGCAGGTGCACCCCACCCCCCTTTCGGTGGATCCTGGATCCGTCCCTGTGTCTCTTCCGATTTAGGCGGTAGGCCACTGCCTTTTTACTTTCCTACCATATACCGCCTTATATGCTATTCCTAGCACTTTCATAGAAAATTCAAGTGATACTGAAAATCTTTAGTTTTAAAATATATATGAAATACCAAAACAACATATTGGGCCTAAAACGGACAACTCAAGGCGGAAACCACGTCAAAAAAGGCGAAATGAGGGAAACCACCAGAAATTCACTTGAAAAACGATATTTAGGTCAACAATTAAGAAGAAACGAAACATTATGGTCTCAGTGAGTTTTGCACAGTTACAATTTTTAATTGATCTGATTTGATTGTCGATTATCTACAGTGGCGTATCCAGGTTGGTGCTCAGGGTGATTGAGCACCCCCTTTAGAGAAAAAAAACAATATTTTTTTTCTTTAACAAGACATATTTTATACAAAAAAGCGCCGTAATAAAATTTGTTTATAATCTGTTTAAATTTGTTTAATCCTTAATTTAATAGATGAAAAAAAGAATCACCGTCTTGAACCAAGACTAGTGTATCTTATTCAGCCTTATATTGTGTCTTATTTTTAAATTGAGATAAAACGCTTATGGTAAGTGCTATCCTTGATGACGTATAACGTTTGTGTATGTTTTTTTCAGCAGGTAAAATATATAAACATATGGAACACAATAAAATATGAATTTAAATGTAGCACCTGAATGTAGCCGGCCGTGTTGATTAGTTTGATAGACCCTTAAGCATTACCTTACTCCAAATAGCCTCGTGAAGTTGTGGTTTAAGTTTTTTAAGTAGGCCTAGTTCGATTCTTTCTTCCCGTTCCCTGATGTAGAGCACCTAATGACAAATTTGCAAGTCAATTTGCTAATTATATTCTCCAATAATCTTTTGAAATGTGGTTAGAATTTTAAGTTATCATGTGTTAATGTTCAAGTTTCGATTCTTTCTTTCTTATTTCCTTTGGCAAGACACCTAATTACAAATTTACTAGATTCCAATTGAGTAATTACTTGCTTTTTGTTTATTGCTACCACTTTAAAATTCGGTCTATGGATGTTCAATCAACTTCCTAAGTTTCCAGGCATTTGTTCCAGATGATGTGGTTGACCGTAATGGGTAATCCCCTAAGGTTTTATTTGATACACATTAACCTAACTATACTCCTTCACTCGATATACCATTGTGTATTTCGAACCATCACAACTTCGTTTTTGTTATTTTAAATTTAAACAGATCAATTGATCACATATTAGGCTAAATATGTGGATGTGAAAGTGCGAATAATCTTCGCTTGAAAATGTGGGTAGTATCTTACCGAGTTCTATGTTTTTAGGTACATGTTAGGAATGACTACGGTACCGTAACTTAAATGATCCAAAAAATGCAAAGATGTATTTAAGTATGGTATTTTCGCGCCCCACCTCTTGGCAGAACAAGAGAGACCAGCGATAAGAAACAGTAGTTTTTCGGTAGCATATACTTCGAAGGAAAGGGAGAAAAAAAAACTACCAAGAGACGTCTGGAGAAATCGATTAAATTGCATAAAAAAAATACGGAGCATGCGTTAAAAATGAATGTGCATGCCCAGTCAATTAATGACACCGAATGGAGTCTTGAGACTAACAAACACACACACACACACACCTTAGCGGTTGCACTTACAAATTAGAGACAGGCTGTAAACTGAGAGCATACCCCTTTGCCGAGCGGTTAAGTCTTCTGGAAAATACTAACCAACTCACTCATGCAGGTACACATCATGTGTTCGCGGTTTAAGTGTTGGATCTGACAAATTTATAAGACTTTTTTTGTTCCAAAATCTCATTAATGATGATTCTTATTTAGGCTGATGTTTCAACCTTCAGAATATTTTGTTTTCTGATCTTGGTCTCGTAAATTACACGTGCCATTCGGGTTAATTCGTGAAAGACGATTAAAAGGCACCCATTGCGTTCCATAGCAGGTGGATCTCATACCTTTCTGATGTTTAAATCACCATATTAACAATAAACCTGACATCACTAAAACTTTATCATCCGTTGGTGGCGCAATTCGTTAAACACTTAAAATAAATATAATATACAGACTTGGAGCAAGTCTAAAGATACACTTACGCCAATTAACATGTAAGGCGATACGATATCCCTATACAAAAACCATTCATTCTCTCTGTTTTGGCAGGTCTCACAGTATCCCGTATATTCAGAACTTCCTATAATGGTCAGGAAAATGTGTTCCTTTCATTAATCTTCGTGTTTTTCCTGCAATGAAAGACGCATTTTAAAACCATTTCTCTAATGTGTTCAACATACCCTATAACGGATCTTGGATTTCATGATTTTCCTCCAATTCATTATGTCGTCCATAAAGGACTTCGGATTTCGTAATTTTACTCCATTTTATTCTGTCTTCCATAAAGGACTTTGAATTCTACGATTCTCTTCCATTTCATTGTGTCTTCCATCAAGTTTTTTTTTTAGATTTCATATTCCTCCATTCCATTCTGTCTATTAAGGATATCTGATTTAATTATTTTCTTCTATTTCATTCTGTCTTCCATAAAGGATTTTGAATTCCATGATTTTCCTCCATTTCATGCTGTCTTCCATCAAGAATTTTAGATTTCATACTCCTCCGTTTCATTCATTCTATCAAGGGTGTCTGATTTAATTATTTTCATCCATTTTATTCTGTCTTCCATAAAGGATTTTGAATTCCATGATTCTCCTCCATTTCATTCTGTCTTCTATCAAGGATTGTAGATTTCACACTAATCCATTTCAATCTATCACGGACATTTAATTATTCTCCTCCATTTCATTATGTCTGTCTTCAATCAAGGATTTTGGATTCAATACTCCATTTCATTCCGTCTATTGAGGATGTCTGATTTAAGGATTTTCCTCTGTTTCTTTCTCTCTTCCATCAAGGATTTTGGTTTTTGATTCAATGATTTTCCTCCATTTTATTCTGTCTTTAGCTGATCTTGTTTCTCCATAACTTAAATTCACATTCCTTACCCATGTTGCTCTCGGTATTCCTCCTTTTCTTTTGCTCGCTTTCAGCTTTTCCTTGCATTATCATTTTTTAAAATTATTGTGCTAAATTATTTTCCAAAAATAGGCCTATTTACATTTTCTTTTAAAGACTGTTTTCAGTGTTTTCCTCTCATACACATGTTAAATATTTTCTCGCTGTTTACCCTGTTCCTGCATAATACCTTAAACAGTTTTCTAAACAGGTTTCGGTTTGTTTTCTTGTGAGACCACTGAAATAGCTAATTGTAGCTTTCAGTAGCCCATTGCATATTTTTACATTCCTTCACCAGAAGGACCCATTTTCGTGCGTCATCATTGGTGTCCCCACAACACCAAAATCTTCTATTTACTGGTGCCCGTTGATTACAATACAGTAGTTAAATCACTCTAAAATCATTTCCATATATTTCTGTTGTTCAGTTTAGGTATCAATAAGGAGAATGTGATTTACAAAGTAAGATGCTTTCTCGTAGTCAAAGTATATACACAACAGTAATTGGTTGACCTCAAGGAATTTATCTTTGACGATTCTAAACTTAAATCCGAGACTGCTATAGAAAGAGACTGGAAACCCGGTGTCTTTCCCTATTTTCTAACATCCTATGCTGATAGGAGGATTAGGAGGAATGCTGTTTCAAATGTTACACACATATAATGCAGTACACCAGATTAAGGAAACTCCTGGATTAAACTTTCTAAGGATAAATAGGATAATTACTTGTGACCTAACAGAATTTCACAACATTTGGAGATAATGCCGTAAAATGTTGTGGTTGTGCTTTGAAACTAAAATCACATTGCAGATAACTGACATAATTGTAAAGATTAGCTATAAATTTACATCAGAACAGGTAATGTTTAATGTACTGTTTTGAAACAAAACTCTTTCAAAATTCGTAATGTTCATATTATATTGTTTAGCATTGTGTAATATGAATAGTAGACCCCCTATAGTCAGAATATAATAGACCTACTTGTTTTTTTTGGTTTTGTTATATTATTTGCTATTTTTTCTGGATCAAGATTGACATTAATTGAGGTCTGAACCAGAAATGTTAACGTTTCATTTTTTTAAGTGTGGTTTGCAAACTAAAGAAACTGGAATTTAACGAATAGCATAATATTGATAACTTAACTAGCTTTTCTAATCTGACCTATTTTCTATGATTGCAAAGACGTAATATTCAGATCTTGTTTTTAATCTAATTTTGATACAAATAATAATAATACTGTAATCTATCAATGAACAATATAAAAAGTACGATCACGCCATTATGAAAATAGCATCTATAGCTAATTATCATTTTTGAATGGCTGTTATGATCGAGGCTTGAATAATTAGAATTGAAATATTCATGAACATAGTAAATGTATACGATTCTATTCAATTTACCCAATGAAATATTTATACATAATCGATGTGGGTTACCACGGGAGTTATCTACAATTTAATAATTCTTGTAAATTATTATATAAATAAAAAAAGGGAAAAATTAGATTCCAAGAAAAAGAAAGCACGCCTTCTGTGTATTAATTAAATATTCCTACACTGGTTATAAACTTATCACACTGCATACGTGGCAGAGCCCAGCCAAAGAAGGCATAAGTCGCAAAGATATTTTTCCTTAAAAAAGGTAGAAACAAAACAAATGGTCATTTTCTAATTTAATTTTATTTAAAAACCTACAGTTTAAACATTCAAGTTTCATACTATTAAAAAAAATCAGTTATATGATCAAAGTGTTTAAAAACGGAAGTTTAAATGACCTTGCTTTAGTCAATGTATACTAATAAACAATTTTGAAATGCAGTTTTTTTCAACACTATGTTCGAACTTTGAGTGTTCATAACTTCGCAAGGAAATATCGCATCAAAACTGATTTCTTTCGCATTTTAAAGATAATAATGTGTGGTTCCATAAGTTATAAATTATTTAATTTTTAAATTTTCTACATGTCTCCTTTGATTTGCCTCTGCCACATAATCAAAAAGTACCAAAAGTACACATTTGGTACTCGGTGCATATAATCTGGTTATTGGTTAACTTTCATTCCCGATGATGAAAAATTGAATCAAAACATGGTAACATAACCAATGTTTAAATGGTATCAACAACTTCTTTATGGGGTTAGAGCTTTTTCTCTTGCTCTAACAGGCCCACCTCTAGACTTCCTTGCCAATTTCCATCCGAAAGTGTGCAACATTTCCTTCAAAAACCAAGCTGAAAACTTGTCTTTTTAATCCTTGGGATTTTTATCAATGAATTATGTACAGTTTAGAGCTGAATAAAAAATAAAATATTTTAATTATTAACTATCATTTGTTTCTCCTAAGTACAGGATTATATCTTATTGGACGTTGTCTACCGTACTTTTATCGGTTGTATGCATAAAATTATTACCAAACTAATATTATGATCAGAATTAATGGCCAAGAATCAATTTTACTAATGACGGTAAGGCCTAAAACTAATTCCTTAAAAAATACTTATCAATACATTATGTTATTATTATTATTATTATTATTATTATTATTGTTATTATTATTGTTATTATTATTGTTATTATTATTGTTATTATTATTATTATTGTTATTA
This sequence comes from Nesometra sesokonis, assembly GCA_025631205.1. NCBI lineage: Eukaryota > Metazoa > Echinodermata > Crinoidea > Comatulida > Antedonidae > Nesometra > Nesometra sesokonis. The sequence continues at coordinate 48,160 of JAOTQE010000013.1, forward strand.
TTATTGTTATTATTATTGTTATTATTATTGTTATTATTATTGTTATTATGTTATTCCCTTTATAATATAATAAGTATGTGATAAACTTAGTAACCATGTCAAAGTTATTCTGCTGCAGTTACTGCAGTAATTCTGTTACAGACTTCAGTAGCTAAAAAGATTACTCAAACCACAAACGTTCAGATGAGTCCTAATCATTACCAAATAAAAGATAACGGAACAGGAATACTGCATTATTTGCAGTAGAATAGTTTTAACATGATCCTTTAATTTTGTCTCAGAGTTAAGTCTTTTAATTGTTAATCATAATTATTTTGTAACTTTGTAATATTTTTTGTTTTTGTAAGTTTTTTTGTAATTTACTGTATTTTCTTTATACCTTATTTGATGACGCGCCACTGTACCAAAGGTTTCCGAACCAAAAAAAAAAAATAAATAAACGTATAAAAGCAATTTATTTTATTGGCAAAACATAACAATAAAACAAGTACAATCTGAATAGTAGGGGACCTTAGTGACTGAAGTGTGTACTTCCGGATAAAAGCATGAAAATTGGCACACAGGTTGCTTAGAGCGTCTCATTCAAGAAAATTGATAAAAGCACTTTTGCAAGCCCCTTATATGGCCGCCATCTTGGATTTCAAAATGGCCGCAATTGAGACGTATTTTCCATAATATCTCTGAAACCCATAATGCTAGAAGGTTCATTTTAGTGGCAATACCCATATTTTTGGGGTCAAGGAAACATATGAACCCAGTATTAAAAGGCTCACTTGCCGCCATATTGGATTTCAAGATGGCCGC
>JAOTQE010000017.1:4833-15409 GCA_025631205.1 Nesometra sesokonis
GAACCAGGTATTTTCATCAATCATTTCAAGTCGTTAATGAGGTTTGATGGAAAAATCTTATAGTGGGACATGGCCTTTAAAATGACTCACATTGCGGGAAAAGTCACTTTCATGAGAAAAATTCATCAAGTGTATGCCGGGATTTATGCTGCCGAGCGAGCAAATTAAATTACTAGGCTATAGTTTGTTTTGTTTTTTTTTAAATGGCGAGTAGTCACGTAGGCCACTGTGTTTTAATTTTCTTTACCATATCCCTAAATGCCAATAGATTGTCTATTTTACCGAATTTCAAATACCAATTATCCCCGGGTGTTTCCACGGTGGAAGTCCAATTTTAAAACTCGACAAATTTGAAACATACACGTCGATTTAACAGTTCCAGCTTACTGAAGTATAGAGTATACAAATGAAATTCTTTCTGGCGGTTGCTTGCTATATGTAGCAAGTGAAACATTAGATATCATTTTACTGTTAATATAATAGTATGTAAACCTGACTTGACACTTGTAATATCGAGTCGTGCATAGGTAATTCCCATAGCAGCAATAACGTTCAGCATGTTTTAGCATTGACAAGCTTCTCCAACTCTGCTATTATCATTATGTTTACGAGAAGATATATACCATATATGGTTATACACTTAATATATTATATGACTGTTCCTGTGACGGCTGTGGACTGTGTAGTTTTCTTAAATGGTTTAGGTAATCTGGTTTGTAATAAAAAGGAAAAGTATTTATTTGTAATTGACAATGCTATATATAGGTAGAGGCTATAATGACTATAATAAAAATCCTTATACCTCAGTGCCCCCAATCCGTCGGTAAATACAATAAAACTGCGTAAATTGTGCAACGAATGTGGTTCTGTTGTATACACAGTTGAAACTCTCGTATGATTTTATCGAATATCGTATACAAGATTTTCGCGCATTGTCTTCGTCACTAGACCGTATCGAGATGATTATATGCACATACCATAACACAAAACTCTGTTTTATTTTTAATCATCTTGAAATAAATAAAATATAACCATAATAAGTAGTTTGTATACTAGAAATTATTAAGCCCATGACAATTGATTTATTGATATCGAACGAATCAAAAGGTCACACACTGTTGAAAACAATGAAAATTTTGAGTTTTTGATGTACGGATAATACAAATAGACGCATGTGCAGATTTAGGTATTTTTTTATTTTGGCATCATTCCAAATATTATGTAATTGTTTATATTTTGATATGTAAATCCTATCAATTAGATCATCAATGACATAAAGGATTAATACCTAGGTCGCATAAAGTCAAAAAAGGATAAGGATAATAGCCAAAGTAGCCAAAGTGCAGTTTTAAATGATTTATTCTTTTGATTTGTTACCGTTATACAAACTGTTTGATTTATAATATTAACCTCGAGTTATTAATGATACCATCAATTGTTACATATTTTCGAAAAATATAGAAGTTTTAGGTCTTTGGATGGATAATAAAAATAGCCATAAATGTAGTTTGAAATGATCAATATGCTTGACCCCGGTATCGTTTTAAAAATTACTTGATTTCCATATTTTAAAATTAAGCTCATAAAAATTGGATGATTATGACATGAAATGTCAAAAAGCCATTTATTTTCGAAAAAGGATAACACTAGGTTATGGTGTAGGAATAATATAAAAAGCCATAAGTACTGTTTTTTTATGTTCAATACCTTGTATTCTGGTATCATCTTAAAAATTATATTATTATCTATGTTTTGAAATTTATACCCATGACAATTGTTTTCTTAATAACATTAGACAATGTAAAAGCTTACATAATGCCAAAAAAGATGAAAATTTGAGTTTTTAAAATAGGGGTAATATATAATTAGAAAATCACCATCTCAATATATGCATGTGTGTATTACATATTATTAATTAGCATTAAATAAGCTTTAAAATGATACCAAACACTATGGTAATTATTAAACACTAGTTATTTGACCTTTGACCCTTTTTAACCAATTAAAAGCATACAGTGCCGTTTATGTCTACCAATATACATTTTTTTAATAAAGATGTAATGAAATAAAATAATAGAGCATAGAACATGTTCTGTGTAGTAACGGTGCAATATTAAAAGTCAAAATGGCGTCTCATAAAATGGCCTATAATTTTTTCCCCAGGGAGGACCGAAGAGGACATTTTTTTATTTCAAAGATTATATTCTTGCGGTTCGAATGACACCAAGAAACTTTTTTCCTGGTAGCCCCTGATTTTTGCTTTCAATGACCATACTATTTGATATCATAGGAGAGTCAGAATTATCTATTTCATAGCACAATCTTGAACTTTGTGATGAGTCTGCAACATGGGAGAAATTCATTGAATCAAATATTGATGATAATATACAATTTGTTCTTGGGGAAAAATTATTGATCACAATGATGATCTATTACTTGCATTTGATAATTACTGTAAAAATTATGTTAGATTAGCACGGGATAGGAGATAAAATTTAAAAACGGTTTAGATCATACATTGTTGCTCGAGCTATATTAAACTCTATTTTGGATCTTAGTTAAGTTACTGTAGTTCTATGTTTTTGTTTTAGTTGGCAGTTTCCTTCTTTTCTTTTTATGGTTTAATTAATTATGTTGTTAATGTTTTCTTTTTTTTAAATTTTAACTGTGTGTTATAAAAAAGTAAAATATTAAGTATTATATCCTTGAGAAAGATTGTTTGCCAAGATGGGTGGCGCTCTTTATGTTGATTTTAAGGGTATAATAGCGTGTTTGATATTGATCCAGAAAATGATATCCCAAACAATGTGACCAGTCATATTGCGATGTAGATAATTTTTTATGTTTTTATAGAGCATTTAACGGGCGAGCGCGGAAGTATTCGAATGAAATGCGTAAAAACACATCCCAAAATGAATCTAAACGTGTACAAAGTTTTATTGTAACCCCTTTCGTCAGTTTAGGAACTTTTTAAGACACAATTTTGGTCATCGTCTGTGCTTTATTAGTGATAATACAGTAGTGAGGTTTTGTAAATTTACGAAATACGATAACGAAAACTTATACGTCACACTTCAATTTTTAAAAGTTGCTGAATGTGTTAAAAATATATGAAATCTTCCACCTACAAACCTTTGATGATCGTCCTAAAATACTGACCAACTGTGACAGATATTCAAGGTGTTCTATTCAAACGTTACAAGAATTTATGACGTATCCGTTTTCGTTTTCGTAACGGTTGCGAAACCTCACTATTAGTATGATGGTTAGTGTGCTATTAAATGGTTGGATAAAATACATGTCAGATCCACATCTGAGAGGGCGCCATTGTGACAGACGAACATAAATCAGTAAACCCACGATGTTCTATTAAAATAAATTACAAACAATCTATATTAATGACTCAAACACGAAACAATAATATAATAAATAACCAGTCCATTATTAACTCAGAAAAAAATAGCTTCTGTCTCAAACCAGATCTCTGCCCGCCGACTGATTGCAAAACTGTTGACTATTATTCTCAATCATATTTTTATTCAGCACGGTATTAAATTAGCTGTAATAGTCTGCAATAATCAGTTTTAAAGCGGGACTAACAAAACGAACTTGTCATATTTGAAGCTTATATTTTTTATTCAATTAAATTGTGGGCAGTAGTATAATCGATGGTGCGCCCTCTACATTTTCTGCTAAAAACGACAACCAATCGGCACTGAATGATTTGTATTTTCAGTAAGTTAGTGTTTAGGTGAAAATGACTCTAAAAAAAAAACGTTTCGGTCTGTAGGTTTGTTAGTCTGCCTGTCTGTTCGTCCGCATGCTTTTTAATTACGTGATTCCATATGATTTATCCTAATTCAATTCAAATTGTAGCCCGATTAACAGTTTTGGGTAGGCCCTATACATAATAATTGTATTAGTCATAATAATAATGAAAAAGGTCTCTCATGAATATTATTAACATTACTGTTTATCTCTATGTTTATTGGTATGGCTGTGAGTACATTACAGAAACGGCAAAAAAGACAGGCCAATTAGGCCTAAACGTAATGGAAATCGGCCAAAATGAGACACGAAACACCAACCCACTGACCAACTAACCAATGAACCACCGAAACACATTAGGCCCTACTAAGAAACTGTTTTGTTTTAATCAATTGTACCACTGACCTCGGAGAAAGTCAAAAACGTGAATTCAACCGAGCAACCGAGTAAAGTATAGAGATGATTGTACGCATGCAATAAATTAAAGTAAATACAATATAGCTATTGCCACTTTACTGTATTTTACTTAAAATATGTGATGTGTTGGTGGAAAGTAACTATGGAGGTGTGGAGTGGCTATGTGGTGTAGTTGCGGACGTTAGCAATGGAAATTTTTGGTGACAGGGGCCAAATTGGTAGAGTTTATGTGTCGATATTATCATGTTCGTCTGTCGTCTTCAATATATGGTACATTGTGTAGGCCTATTATTGTTATTTTATACATGAAGCAGGACCGAGAGGATTTTATCTTCTGATATTACTCGCTTATTACCTAGCGCCCTCAATATTTTAATAGTTTGCACGTAATTCCCGTGCGTATGGGATGATGAGTTTAAATCAGTCCAGCTTTCTATTCATAAACAACATACATGAATCTAAAGAAGGAGTTATAGTCTGTTTGTTGACCTTTCAGCTTTTGATTTTCAATAGGAGTAGTTGGTAGTTAAGCTTACACAGTTGAAACTGTCAACGGTTGTTTAATATTATCTGTTCTGGAAGAATGGAAGGCAAGAAAGACAACCGCGGTTCCGGTAGGTTATTTTATTCTCATCTATCATTAACTCCGCATTTCAAGCATTATTCTCTATTTTAAGTGATACTTATCGCTACTCAGCGACTGCCTTTTACGTTCGTCAGATGGACGTGAGCAAATATCAAGATTCTTATGTCGACTGTCAAATCACGTAGACGGTAATCAATAAGTAGTGATGCATAGTGTAGGCTGTTTAGATGACACATACGTGTATGCGTGTTTTAACCTGGTGCCTAATCTGAAGTCAACGTGTGTTTGCGGCCGTAGTTTGACTCAGTGTGTGGTTTTGCGGATATGGGTGCATGGTCTTAGGTTCACAAGGGAGGGCTCACAACGTGTGTTATCGTAAGTCGTTTGAAACCGGTACACGGCTCTGATGTTCTATATGTGTTTGATCTAGCGCATGATCTGAGGTTCTCAAGTGTATGTGATTTGACTCGGTACGTGGTCCCATTTTCACCCACGTGAGTTGCGTAAGTTGGTTTTTCTCCTGTTCAAAATGAATGCAATTTAACTCGGTGTCAGGTTCACTACGGTTTTTTGCGGACGTGGTTTAACCCGGTGCGTGGTCTAAATTGGTTGCGGATGTATTTGGGTACTGCGAGTGGTCTGACACGGTGCTCACTACGTACGTTTGCGTAAGTGGTTTGACCCGATGTATTGTCTCGGGCGTATACGTAAATTGTTTGATCCGGTTCAATACATAATGCCGGAGGATTTTTCTTGATCCGGTGCATAGTCCATGTCTCACTACGTGTTTTCGAAGTGGTTAAACCCGGTGTATGGTTTCTTGATAACTACGTGTTTGCGTATGTGGTTTAACCTGATTCGTGACCCAATGGTCGCTTTTCTATTTGCGGATGTGGGACCCAGTGTATATTCAACTTAAGTTCACTACCGTACCTGTGTTTGTGGATGTTGTTTGAATGCCTTACGTTCGCCGTGTTGTAAATATGCCACGTGGTCTTGAAGTACGTGTTATATCTTTTTTACTTTCAGTGTAGGCCTATCAAAACGTACAGTATGTTCGATCTCTTGTTTGAATACGTGTATGTACTGTATGTGTACGTGTGGACCGCCTACGTGGTCTTAAATTCACAGGCGTATTTCTTTTCAAACGGCGTTTGTGGGTTCACAAGGTGTTTCTGGGTATGGTCATATACGTGTTATATTCACTACTGTACATAGCTTGGTATAAACTAAAGACAGTAGGCCTGCGTGTATTTATATATTCATTAAAAACATGTTAGCTCCGAAGAGGAACCCTATAAGCACTCGACTAATAATCGATTAAATTTATTATTTTTTTTCTTCAATATTCAGGGATGGAAATCCTGAGAATGTATTTAGAATTTTATGCAATTGAATAGCAAAAACATCAACCTTTAGGTCTATAAATACAGGACAACACTTTAAGTTCAATAGACACGGTCCCAGTTAGGAGAATTTAGTAAAATTAGAGAAACGTCGGATGAATGATGATCAAATGGCGACAGAAGACTAATAAAGCCATTTAAAGAGACACGACGTTGGTAATTGAAGCGCCTCAAGTAACAGTTTATCTCTTGTGTAATTTTCCTAGGTTTTAAAGGTTCCCTCTTCTTGTTTTCTTTAACCTTTTTCGTTTTCCGGCATTAAAATATTTTTCCTTCCAATGAATGATCTGAACTTCTACTTGACAAAATATTACGTTGTCCTAAGTTAAATACTAATACTATAAAGGTGATAAGATCAGAAATTCTAATAATGTTTAATTTTCATAAGGAAATTCCTACACCACGCCTTTCTCATAATTTTGGTAATACATGACAACTGGCCAGGTATTACCACATTCACAAGTCACATGTCTAAAATAATACCGCAAAATGTCTAAAGTTTCAGTCACAACAGAGCGTTTTCGATGGGCGTCCAGGACGGCGTCCTATGGCGCGATTCTAGTCCTTACCATTGAACAAATGTTCTGCTTTCGGATCGCTAGGCGTTTCAATCCAAAAAGCCTTCATCGAGATGCTGGTAATCAGTCATTAGTTAAAATTAGACATTATGTATAGGGGCAAAACTAAAAATAAAAACTTGGTGTAAGGCTAAAGAAGGAACGTAAACATGTTACTGCTCCAATTATTATTATTAGGACGCCTTTAATAGTTTTGATTTTTAGCTTGGAGAGGAACTATTGAAGCAGCACCTGGTTACTTTATGTAATATATGGTACCTTTATTAATGGGTGAGTAATTTTTACATAAATGACGCTCAAGTCGGTGCTATCAGGTTTACGAGAACTTAATTTTTTTTTCTTTTGATTTCATTTCATCAACGATATCAAAATTATACAATTAAAACCATGGATGGAAATACCTAAAAAAGTAAATTCTACAACTTAAATTTGTACGTTATTAAATACAAATTGTAACAGATTCATGATCAAAAACATTTACAGTAATTTAGATCCAACAAGTGTGGATGGAAATACCTAAAAATATATATTCTACATTTTAAGTTAAAAATTAAAATAAAATTCTCTACTTTAATTATTCGGCACGACTGTCCCTGAAACTACGTCAGCAACAGAACCCATATGGGTGCTTGCAGGAAGGGCACCATAGTTAACCACAGTACCTGTGATAAAAGGAGTCACTTCAGATTAATTCAGCTAAGTCTCCTTATTTTTGTCACCATCTTGATATCCTAACTGTTCGTCTTTTTATATTTTGAACTAAATTTATAACCGGTATCAAAACACAAGATTGATTTAATTGTCTATTATAGAAGCACGGGTTCGACAGTGTAATTAAATGTGTTAATGCTATTAATTAGTTTTAAGTCATGCAGATTACTATTTTGTCAAACTCTGACGAGTGATACAGCGAAAAAAAGTCGTGTGTTGGCAAGATTGATTTGTCTATTACATGTTGTCGGTTGGGACTCAAACCCACTTCTCCGGAAGATTAGCATGGTAGCCGGGTCACTGGACACCGTAGATTGCATTGATAACTAGGGGTTAAATTTGAGCCCAATGGGCAACATGAACTGTAATGTATAGTCTTGGTTCAAGACAATCAAAAGGCACTCATTGCGTTTCATAGCAGGTGGATTACCATACCTTTCGACAAACCTCACACCACTAAAACTTCATCATCCAACTGGTGTCACATTTCATTAAACACTTAAAATATAATATACAGACATGGGGCAAGTCTAGGCAATATAGGGCATTACGTCAGGTAGATCAGGGCGTATCTAGCACTCAGCCAAAGGGGGCGCACTATTTCCAACCAGGGTTAGCGTGTTCCCGATTTTAAATTTGGCAAACAAAAAAATGGTTATTTAACCTATTTTACGTGTTAGGGCTCTATTTTATATTTGTTAAATCGATTTTAAGAGCCGCACATAAGTGGGTTCAACTTTGATGATTTCTATTTTTGGTAGAGGGGCACCAGATGCGTCCACCCCCCGCAAAATCCCCCATAGATTACTATCTGATATAATAGTTCATAATGTCATTTTATAATTAGTATTCATACACACACTCATATTTTAAAGATTACTAAATATTCCATTTCAAAACGTGTGTTTTAAAACATGTACGGTATTGTTCTATGTAGGCCTAATATCGATTTACTGAATTTTATAATATCTTAATTTGTTTCTTTTAAATCAAGTTTTAAATATAGTTTTCTGTTTTAGACACCTTTGTATTTTAAGGAATATTTTAAAGAATACGTAATTTTATTTATGTTTTAGTATACAATTATTTAGGATCAACTATTTTGTATCGTAATATATTTAATTGTTTTTTTAACTAATAGATACTGCAATAAAGAATAATGCATACTACAAACAATGAGATACACGCCATCGTGACAGGATTCAATATTTCGACATAAATTATGTCATCATCATGATGACATAATTTGTCTTAAGTCGGTTAATGGACCTTTCAAATGTTTCACAATTTTTCTTGTACATCTGTTTGACCCATGTTCATTGAATATTATTGTATCCGCTATAACTGTTATTATGGTTTTGATATGATTTTGATCAAATGAATGAATGAAATATACCGAATAGCGTTACGAACAAACACTCGCAAGTTCTCGGATGGGATTCAAACCCACTACTCCAGGTCACTGCAGGGGCGGATCCAGTATCCGCCGAAAGGGGGCACACTTTCCAAGTCCGGGTGCGCGTGGTTGTTAAGTTTTTCCTGACTAGCAAAAAAAAAGAAAAGTTATTTCTCCATTTCGTTGCTCTGCAACCGTATTTTAGGTTTTGTGGTCAATTTCGGGCCCGGCGCATCTAATATAAGGGGGGCGCAACTACGTTTTGACGATAAAAGGGGAGGGGGCACTCTCAAAACCGCCCGTGACTAACCTTCTATCAATCTGGCATAGTAATCTGTAGATGTAGTATACTATATATAGGCCTAGGCCTAAATGTGCCAATATTACTATTATGAAGATCTGAATAATTGTCTACTAAACTTATGAGATTTTTTTTAAAAATCATTTATACCTAAATATCAATAAAAGCCGCAGCGTTTACACTACACCTTTTAGATTCGTTTAGTAATGTTTACTTTCTGTCCATCGACCAAAAAGCAAAAGGTGTTGCGTATACTTGGACCAGTTTGCCCTTATTCTACGCATTCCTTTTTGCGAATAGGTTGTACGTTCCTGCCATTTTGTATATTTTCCGAGTACGTAGTACGTATCTCTGAGTACATGATGCGCATCTTCTGTTTGTCGTACGTTTGACTTTGCTGTTGTCTTTCATGCCACTTCCTGTGTATTGGATTTTCTGCTGTTTTGCTTACCCGAAAGACTCTCTTATCTGTCATTCTAAAAATGATTTAATGTAATGAAAGGTAGTCTTTTGGGGGAATTTGGCACGATTCATTTACATTGGAACGCCGCACAACGACGTTCTCACGAAAAGCACGTGCTCACGACCCTCGTCACTGACGTCATCACTTTTCATTTAATTATTAAACGCATCGATATTCCAGCTATTTTTGACTTAGCATAATTTAACGTTTACTTTAGATCCAAGGATGCCAGAATTTATGCTTCTAAAAAAAATCATACCAAACTGAGCACTTTACAAGAAATCAATTCCAGAAAATTACACGATTAGAAATATTATTCCTAAATCAATTTTTAGAACGATTAAAATAATCTTAATCTTTGCTAAATTAATTGATAAAAAGAAACACCAACATACTGTGGAATTATGCGAAGGTTGGAAAATATAGATATCACAGTACCTAAAATAACAAGAAGCGATTTACACGTTTAAAGTGATATTTTTCCAGAACGTTCCCACAAGATATATACCTTCCGTATTAATAAATGTATGTACTTTTAAGTACAATCAATCCATTATTACGAAGAATTAAAATTCTTCGTAATAAATGGAATGCATTGCCCGCTGACATTCCTTTATCCTCAACTGTAACTTGTTTTTTAAAAGTCCCATCTCTATTCTGCCTTATACTAAAACATTGACACAGAAATTGAGTGATTGATTAGTTGGTTCGCTGATTGAGTTATTGCCTGATTGATTGATTATTTGATTGATTGATTGATTGATCGATTGATCAATTGATCGATTAATCGATTGATCGATCGATCGATTGATTGATTGAATTATTGATGTTGATTGATTGATTGATTGGTTGGTTGATTGATTGATTGATTGATTGATTGATTGATTGACTGACTGACTGACTGACTGACTGACTGACTGACTGACTGACTGACTGACTGACTGACTGAC
>JAOTQE010000017.1:15509-29970 GCA_025631205.1 Nesometra sesokonis
ATTTTATTACGTCAGAATAGGTTAAACACCCGTTTCTGCAGCATTTTTATCGGATAATTTTTATCGGGATAATTTATCGGATATTTTTTTCCTGCGGAAACACGGCCACTGATGATGTATTTAGCCTATGGTCAGAGACACAACGAAGGGTCATAACTTTTACGCGCGCGTACAAAAGAGCGCATGAAAAGAAACAAAGCGCGCGCGTGCAGTGATCGATAATGAGTTTCCACAATTATTAGTAATAGTGAGGTTTGGCAACTTTATGGAATATGATAACGAAAACGGATACGTCATGAATTCTTGTAACGTTCGAGTAGTAGGACTACACCTTGAATATCTATTACAGTTGGTGAGTATTTTAAAACGATCGAACGATTCGTAAGTGGAAATGTGATAGATTTTTGAACACATTTGGCAACTTTTTACAAATGTAAATGACTATTCGTTTTTGTTGTCGTGTTTTTTTATACTGTAATTAGGAAACCTCCCTATTATTTCTTCAGTTGATGAGTCAGTATCGTCGTTATTCTTAACATACTAATTGTTATTATTATTTCAAGGTAGTTATGAGCAGGGAACAGTTAAATTAATTTAACTGTTCCCTGGTTATGAGGAACGTGAAAAACCCTATGGAAACTACTCTGCAAAAGAAAAGCCTCTCTACTGCGTAAATTATTACCAGGGTTCATACTGTAATACCATAAGTTTCCAGAACAAAACAAAATATATGAAAATCATTTCTACAAAAAATCAAATAGTTACATTTCATTGGAATTCTCATTGCAGGCGAAACGGGAATTGTAGCGATTTCCGATCCTTTTCTAAAACACCAATTTACTTTATTTATTAATCACTATCATACAGTTATTAAATCTCATGGCCTACACCAAGTCATTAAGGATTATAAATTTAGTGACCAAAATGGCCAGGGTATTTTGTATTTTGTTGACTAATTGATAGCAACGCCGTAGGAATGAAACAGGTCCAACAATTATCAGGAGGACAGTAGTATCTTTAAAAGCAGTAAAACTGACACATCATCGCATCATCCTTCAAATCGGACGTTAAGCCGTTGCTTCCGTGCTATCTATTCGGAAAACAGGTGATGACTTCGTAAAAGATGCCCACATAGTTCTCTAATCCGGCTTTTCGACGTAAATTCACCAACACTAGAATGTAGAATGTCACATTACAGAGGATGCCACGTGCATCCTGGTTGTATGACACCGTAACGTTGTAATTAGTAAACAGTGATTTTCTCTTCCGAATGCATGGTCAGATGAATTTACTACAGAAAACCCGTGACACAGCCGCGTTAATTTACGTCACCGAAGAAAGCATTAAGTCTGAGGTCGTCGTAATTGCAAACTAATTAATGAAAAGTACTTTAAATCTCCAGAAATGCTACTATTTTAGGGTAAAACAGTTTGTTAACCTCAAATAGACTTCGAATATAAAACGTAAGTTTATTCAAATAGTACGATTCTATGTCTTAAAGAGTAAAAATAAGAAAATTTAACCAGGTCGGGATTTGAACCCTGAATATTAAATCTACGTCACTACTTTTAGTGATCCTTAGCGGTGGAATGCGGATGGATCTGGTAGTCTCATCATTAATATGACGTTTCTTTGAATTCAGAGTTAATGATACGGTCAATATCAAAATTTACGGGGCAACATCTAAATCATAACCTTACGTATGTAATGTATAAGTTTTACCGTTGCTAATAAATAAGTACGGTAATTATTATATAATATTATAATATTATTACAGTATCATAGGGCATGTATACAGTACATTAATAATTTACTATTACTAATAATTATTAGACGTATATTATCTTAATATTATTATACGATAATATCACGGCTTAGATTACTGCCTTACACTTTTTTTTATAACAACCAGTAAACTTTTGCTCAGGCTCAAAATTTGAGGCTTATTTTCTTATTTTGTTCTTATTTTACGCTGTTTTTTTTTTAAATTTTTTTTGTGAATTAATAATATTGTACATATAGGATTTGCAATTGAAAGATAATAATGTATACAGTAGTCCATTAATTATATATGGTACGAGTATTTTTTTAAGTTTTTTTCCTTCCTCGCTTGGTTCTGCCACATACAGGTATAGTACAGTATGTGATTGATATTATGTTTGTTTCTTTTTAAATCAAAAAAATACATTGACATTTTTGTCTCAGCCTCAATTTGTTCTTATTTTGTTCTTATTTTTTGAGTGATTTCAGCCTCGATGTTCTTATTAAGTGTGTTCTTATAAAAAAAGTGTATTACTAGTAGTTATTAATAACCAAAAATGCACTGTTAATATATTATTTTTATTACACTTAATTGCCAAACCATTCCATCAGTCACTGCACAGTAATTCAAAATTAATTGATTAAAATCGGACATGAATGGTTTTGATCTATTGTACAGCAAAATGTGAGAACAATAAAACAGCTAATTTTAAAATTTACTGGAAAATGACAGCTTTGCTTTGTGAATTTTGGGGTTTTCTTTTTTGTTTGACGTTTTTTTTTTTCGTTTACATTGACAGATATTATAATTTAATACAATATCTTATATTAATTATGAAGTACTTTATATTAGGAATGACTTTGTAGTTTGGTGGTTAGCATGCTTGCCTTACAAGTCCGAAGTCTCGAGTTCGGACCTGGCTGCGGTTTTTAACCCAACAATGGTTTTAACAGTAAAAATATCACATCGTCAAATATGAATATTAATTACAACACAAACGAAAAAAAATCATAATTTAAATCTCGTACTTCGTATCTTATTAACAAATAAACTATGCTAATCCTTACGCATTTGGTCATTCTATAAAATTGTGAATAAAATATGGTTCAGTACTTGCAATTACGGTTTACAGGTTTCCTGTGTCGAAATTTTAAAAAAATGTCACGTTTTTCTCGCGTTGCTCGGAAAACGTGATGGGATGACGAAACCAGATGTCCAAATGGGTTAACGTTTAACACGTATTTCACTGTTTTAATATTTATTTCATACATTGTAATTTTAAATTTCTCTCTTTATGAAAATTCATACAATACGCGATAACAAACAATTTTTTACCTAGCAACCTGACGGCCTGAAAAAATTACGCATTGCATACAACGCAGGCGATACATAAAATATCTGACTGTTAATCCTCTCTATGACAAGAAAAATCTTTTTAACTGTAGACAGGTTTTCTCGTGGCCTATCACAGATCATGTTCGGTGACAGAAAAACTTTTCTGGAAATTCGATTTTCTCATACAACATCACGTCACAGACGATCGTAGACACAGATTTCATCACATACTATGTGAGAAGAATCATTCTCCCTAGGTATCGTAACATGACCGTCTGCAACTTTACACGGTTACCAACGATCGTTAAGACAGCTTCATTCATCTCAAACACAAGAAACATTCTCCATTAGCAAATTGATCGTCTGCTATATCACGTGACATATGATCGTATACGATGACACAATAGGAAACCGTCACTGACATCCTAGTACATGTCACCGTATTTAACATGATGTATATTTAGTCGTCATTAGCTTGTGTTTTTGATCGATCATGTATGTCTTAGGTGATAGCTTTCTCGACAATAATCGCATATTCGACATTCTACCAAGATGGAATAAGCGCATACTGATAGTTATTAGGCTTGGTTCCCACTAGGCGACGCGTCTGCGCTACCGCAAGTGATGTGACGTAAGGCTCTTCTACTATTCAGCATTCCGCCCTCTGCGCGCAAAGTTGAACCATAACCGCGGCTGGCACTGGCAGTTGTGTAACGTATGACGCTGAATACTAGTGGTTCCCACTAGGCCGCAACATATTTAGCGCGCGGTGTAGCTGCGCTCGACGCTAACGCGTCTAAATTGCTCTAGTGGGAACCAAGCTTTAGTAAAGCAAACAACTAGACTATGAAGCACTTAAACAAGTTGCATGGTCTATGTAATAATAAGACATTAGTATATGAAAAGAACCGTTAGTACATTAAATACTTCAAGCCCCGCAAGAGACATTTTTAATACATTAAGCCTAATAAAGGCTCTAACTTTACAGTACTCATTTTTCATTTTTTAATACAGCAATTTAAATTACTTTATAAGCCTAAGGGTATAAGAAGAAAATAATCATAATTTTCCATTCAAAATACTGCAGATGTAGTCATGTATGAAAACGTTAAATCGAACTTCGTGCCTAAGTTAGCAGCCCGTACTCGCAAAGACGACATACAATTAGGCATACTGTATAATATACATGAATAATGATCGAACACTTCCATTAAATAGAACGTAGTATCTGCGGCAAGCGTTCACGTGTATCCCATCACTCAACTACGCACTGATCTGCGACCTACATGTCTCGACTTTTCAAGCTTTGATACGCACTGCGCCTCATATGGCCTCGCGTGTCCAATAAGTTAGATACGCACTGCGTAAAACGTACGTGGTATCGCGTGCTCAATCGCATTTAATACCAGTCCCACATGATCCCGTGTATCCAATCACTTTTATGCGCACTACAGGCCACGTGATCCCACGTGTCTAATCACTTAATGCAAACCATGGTATCGCGTGTTCAATTATTGTTATACGCACTGAGCCGCGTAGCTAAACATTTTAAGTTTGCTATAAGAATAGAACATTAAACCATTTCAGTTGAACAAATTATAACTACACTTACAAATATGATATATCTATATGTCACATCCAATTATTGATCTCAGTCAAACGATTTGAAATTAAAACGACTTGAAAACAGACTGCCGAACAATTTGTAGAAGAGTCGTTTCGCTGTCGAGGTTGTTACCGGTTAATGCACACGTTTCTCAATTTTTGAACCGTTATATTTTAGTTTTCTGACGGTTAATGTGTCCATTGCTCATTATTGTCATTATGTGTGATTCAAATTTGAGATAGAGCTACTCTACTTCTCGTTTACAATACTGTTGTACGCTTAGCCTCGTTCACCATATTTTGCGTGCTTAATGTACATTACACTACGGTACTTATACAGATGAACCTTCTTGTGCTTTCCGCACAGGGAAGTTCAACAGTATAAACCTCTCTAAGCGGACACCTCCCATAACGAACACTCAAAGACCTGTTCTTCTTATCTAATCAGTTAATTTGGTACCTCCCGTAAGCAGACACCTCCCGTAACGAACACTCAAAGACCCGTTCTTCTTACCTAATCAGTGAATTTGGTACCTATCGTAAGCGGACACCCCCGTAAGCGGACACTTGTTTCTGCCTTAAAATTTAGATTTTCTGCATATTAATTTACCTCCCATAAGCGGACGTTCCGGAAAAAGTTTTCTTTACAACGAATACAAATTTCTGTATAAAACTGTCATACTGTAATGGCTTAATATTACTGAACTATCTTTAAAATGATAAACAATATTTAGTGAAATATAGAATGTAGTATCTAAAAATTTGAGAGGCCATATTGTGTTGAGAATGCCGTGAAATGTAGGGCACCAGCACGTATATACATAATTTTACGTTTTTCCCCCTGTCGGCCAAAATTTTCGTAAGCGGACACCTCCCGAACACGGACACATATCCCAGACCGGAGTGTGTCCGCTTACAAGAGGTTTAAATATAATTCTAATATGGGGCACAGTTAGCGAATTTCCTTATTTCTAAATGTAGCATATTTTTTCAAAAAAAAAGATTCCTGTTGGAAACTATTCTTTCAGCGGTGTAATTTCCATAGTCTTGTAACATTCAACAAATCCAGTTTATTAGGACTAAACTCATGTTTCAGTTTTGATGCTACGGGTATTATCATTAACACCTTTTCAGTTATAGTTAGTGTGTGATCTTCTCGTTATAGTCTCAGATTTTATTGTTAATGTACCCTATTTCTTTTCAAGCACCGTTATATCTTTCAGGTTTTACGAGGTTGAGATGTACAAAGTAGACAAGCTCCTTAATGTTCTCTTGCACATAATGATGTGCTGTAGGCATTATTACATGATTTACATCTAAAATGTTCTAATGTGACATTCTGCTTGGAATAATTATCGTATAAGCACACCGAATTTAAAATTTGACACTAAAATAAAAATGCGTTACAACACATTAGGCCAACACATTAGGATAGGCATGTATTGCGATTGATTGATTGATTGATTGGTTGATTGATCAATCGATCAATAGATTTATTGTTTGATTAATTGATTCATTGTTTGATTGAGAAATTGATTAATTGGTTGATCGATCGATCGATCAATTGATTCATTGTTTGATTGATTGATTGGTTGGTTGGTTGGTGGGCGGGTGGGCTGATTGATTGATTGATTGATTGGTTGGTTGATTGATTGATTGGTCCATCGATCGATCGATCGATCGATCGATCCATCCATCCATCCATCCATCGATCGATCCATCCATCGATCCATCCATTCATTTATTCATTCATTCATTCATTCATTAATCCATTCATCCATTCATCCATTCATCCATTCATCCATTCATTCAACTATTGACAGATTGCCTGATTGACTGACTGAACGACCAACCGACTGATCGATCGATTGATTGGTTGGTTGATTGATTAGTTGGTTGATTTATTGTTGATGAGTAATGACGATTGATTACGACGACGATGATGACGGTGTTAAATACTATAACTCTTATTAAATTTACTTTGAGTTATAATTTGTAAATTAAAAACATTAATCAAAATTATAAAAAAAAAATATGCAGTGAAACTTACGACGTGACATTAATGTATTCTTCGTAAATGTATAATTTATCAGTGACACCAGGAAGAACCACATTTACGCGTACAAAAAAGCGCGTAACGATACGCAAAATGCGCGCGTGCAGTGTTTGACAAATATGGTCGCCCACAGTTTATATCTACGCGCGCCTATCTGTATGCGCGCAAAACAGTGTCTTTGCGTAGAGTCATTGCTGAATCAGCTACAATCATGCCTGTTAATATTATGGCATTAATATGTAAATAAATTAATATGTTCAAATATATTCATGTATCGTATAATTACTGTATAGTCGTATTCGATCCTAGCAGGTGTGAAAAGCAAGCTAATTTACACGCCGGGGAAACCTCTGGCATAAACAACTATTTGATTGCTTTGTGAGATAAACTCGCAATTAAAGCGAAACCAGGGTGATTACTAAACTAAATTCGAGAACTCTGAAAATCGGAAAATCCATAATTCATAAACATGACGTCATTCTGTGTAAATGCCACTCAGATGGCGTATGATGAGGCCATCGTACGGATGTAAGATAACTACTGTACCGTATGTATCTATAGTCGTCTATTCGTTAAGATATATTTTAACATTCATCCATCGTAGTGTAGTATTAAATCGAGTTCTGGGGACTTGCTGTTTTTCAAATTGGATAAATATAAATGAATCTAATACATGAAAGGATATATTCATCGCAGTGAATGAAATGTAGGTTTAAAATGAATTTGTTAAGTCAATTCATATTATCGGCTTGATAAAATTCAGTTTTAATTCGTGATACTTATCGGAATATGCCTAATGTAACTTGTCGTGGGAGACGTTACAGTAAGTGTTTGAAATACTTAACACCAAATTGAAAAACAAAAAACTAATTTAAATACATTCGTGGTTGATGATGTTAGCAGTATAATCACGGTTCTCGACCAATGGTGGTTGACTCCACGCGTGCGTACAAACGTTTGTAACGTAACAATCAAATCGCACTACTTTTTTGGCGCGTATATTAACTTGATCAAGGAGCGTGCCATCGGAAAGCTCGCTGCCTTCAAGCAGTGACGTATCCAGAGGGGGTGGTTAGGGTGTTCGAGTACCCCCACCCCCACCGCCCCCCATTCAGAGGTAGAAAAAGTAAAAATTAGTATATAAATATGAGGATTGTGGCCTTGAGCACCCCTACCTAGTCCTATTAAATCAAGATGAAAAGATGAAAACAAAACAAACGTAACGTAATTTGAATACAGTATAAACTCGGCCACTATAACGTTATTACAAAATAGCATTGACATGTGTATGCGATGACAAGTATTAACTAAACATTGTAGTGACGAAGGCAAATGAATCGATAACACTGTTCATTGCGCCAGTTTAATGTTATATGACAGAACATAGTTTAAGACACAATAAATTTATCAGCCAGTAGAAGTTAAAGAAGATATATATTAAAGGTTATCACATGAGGCAGTTATATAGTACTAGTTCGCGTATCCTAATTTAAGAGGCCAGTTAAGGAAACCATGGGTTATTCGTCTTTATTTGTACAAAATGTCTTCTTTTTCTAAAAAAATGTTGCAATAAATTTCTGAAAATGCTTTAATGCTGAAGCTGTTTTACGTCTCATGTAGGGTTAATAAGAAAACGACCAGTGGCATATTACGTGGCGAATGCTACATATCGAAACTACAAAGTTAACGACATTGCTAAACGCCCTCAGCGTGTTTATGAACGTGAAAGAGCGCAGACGATTAAACCTACGTAGCCCACACACATACTTAGCAGCCAATAGCAAATATACCTCTGACAAATCTAATACAGCTATTACAAACTACTTTACGGAACATAAAACATTCTTCAATATATTTGGTTTTCTTACGCTTAGGATGTTAGTTTAGAAGTTGTCTTTGCGCCTGATAGGTCCATAGGACATGACCGACGAGGAAAAATGTCTACTTAAAAGGTTTAACAGAACACTAAAGAATAATGGGTGTGAATAAGCATTATAAACCAAGCGCCATCTTGTGACACCACGAAGTGACACAGACATTTAATTGGGCGTACAGAAAGGCACACGTAAAGAAACGTACACCATGGGTACTCCTATTTGTTGACCGCGTGAGCACGTTAAGTCTCTTCACGTGCCTTTTTGTGCGCATGTTTTAAACAGTTGGTGCTTCGTCCTTGTGTCATGATTTCTATGTACTGTAATACATTTTTATTTATTTATTTTATTTTAGTGCATTCGAATACAGTAACTGCATACTGGCATTCGGTATGTCTGTGCGTCCGAAGAGTCTGTTGCCCGAGCATTATAACTTCTAATAAACATCATATTGATAATACATAAACAGACCGAGTAGATGAAACTCGGACCACACACTATAACGTGTCAAAAGTATTGTGTTACTTTGTTGTCGAAAATTAGACGCAACGCGTCTAATTTTCGGCATCGTATCGGTCAATGACGGGTGACCTAAATATCATTTCTGGGTTCATTTCTAAATCATTTGATCTTAAATATTTCACACGGTAGGTTCCAACAAAGCAACAATTAAAATTAAGTTATTTCACTGCCTGAAATGAGTGCATCCAAAACTAGACCTACTCATCGGAACTAACATATTATGGTAATACAACATACCACGGTTCAATATGGCGGGGTCGGTCATGTATTTTTAGACTATTCAGCCACGTGAGAGATTCAAATCGAATAGAGTATAAATTCATTTCCCACACCACAAATTAAATATTACTGATGGATTTCCCAAACTCACCAAATTTAACCATTCATCTAATACATTGGCCCGAAGTTACATTGAAACCACGACTTTATTAGTCTAAAATTGTCTCTTTTTTACTAACCACAAATCTTAGTACATACCTAGATATTTTACTTTTGTTTACAACTTGACAAAACGTGATTTACGACCTCGTTATAGATATATTCGTGAATGAAGAAAGTTCGAATGAGAATTATACAACTCAATCACCGTGACGTATTTATATGCATATAAATCTCGTTAATGACAAGAACTATTAATAAAATATTAACCCCGTAAAGAGCTATTTGAAAGGGTCCGAAATGCAACTGTACCGCTGTCTTTTGGCGTTTGTTTTCTCTGTACCTCAGGTATGTGACGGCCTAAGTTTTAAGGTCAATAACAAATGTGTAGGCTATTAGAATTCGTAATTTTGGTCAGATATTGTATAATTTTATTATGTATGCATATATGGTAAGTATTTAAGGAGCGGTTCTACAAAAGATGTAACTTACAAATCTTCATTAACAAAAACCGCATAAACTGCACGTGCAACGGATGGTTCGATATCGAAATGCCGTGTAAATCAAATTTGATCACGGTGTAAAAAATCAGGACAGGTTTAGAAGTCAAAAGCACTTTTGTTAATTGATAACGTTACTTTAGATATGTTAGAATACGTGCAAAGAATATGCTTAACTGTCTGCTACTGACCAAAATAACACACTACAAAAGTCGACTTCCAATTTTATACCGTCTACATTACGAAGTTCGGTCACATACAACGAGCTCATCTACATGAAATGTGAAATTGTGTTGATTTTCTAAGACAGTATGTTATGCAACTAATGTAACCATCTGCATACCAATAGAATTAAATAAACACCTCTACAGTATAGTATGAACCAGAACATACATATTTTGCCACTAATGGCCGCCCATAGTATTATCATTTTAAAATTTTTATTCATATTAAACCATACAAAGTAGACTTACTGTTGCTACGTTTCGGCTACTGGCCTCGGTAACTTTGTTCATGCAAGTGACCATTTTTTTAGAATTTCGCTGGTGTCCCCCGCTGGGTGTATCTTGGGTCCAACTGGTTAGCAAGTTGTCATAAATGTGACTTAATTCATGGCCTCCTTGGTCTCGGTTTATCTGTGATTCTTATCAAAATGGATCCTTTATTTTCTTTGCTAGATAATGGTTTTCCCTGTCTAAAATGTTGACATTTTCAAAGTTTGAGATGTGAATCTCCTTTATAATGTGATCAGTAATAGGCTATTTACCGTATGTATAATGTCTGATTGGGATTGACGGGCGCTTCTTGTTCGTACTCCTGAGTTATTGTTTTAGCGCTAGACAACACCGAGACACGAATGGTTTAATATGAAAGAAAATTCCAAAATTTGAAACCAGATGAAATTTTTCGAGAACATAGTATTATCCTTTAAGCATTTCATTTCGTTCATTACGACCTGTGTTCGAACACATAACACTCGCTCTCCACAGATACTTCATATTTTATACACAGATCGTCTCCTGTGATTTCTAAAGAAAATATTATTATATACCGTAATACAGTCCCAGCGTTTAAATATACATACACGTATACACTGTCTTTTAGCGCAAACATATATGTGGCAGAACATAACATTAAACTTAACGTTGGTATTTATTTCGTCAATTACGACCCGTGTGTTCGAATACATGGAACATCACAGCTCGCTGTACATAAACCAGTCTCTTGAACTCTCAATGCCTTAAATTGGTCTTAAAACACATTCAAAGCTGGAGCTATCACTGCTTTTGCACCGGGTTGTAAAAAGTTTTTTTTTTGTCTTTACATCACCATACCTCAGAAACTACGCCACTACTTCAATTAAAAACTGCCTCACACTACATAAATTTTAACTAATATTGAATATTATGATATTTAAATCAAAAATCGAAATAACCAAAACCCCGTAAAATTTGCTTTAAAAACCAACTAATTAGTCAACCGCCAGCAATGCTAGGTCCATAGATTTAATATTTACGGCATGGTGAACTTCCACAAAATACATAGCCCCAAAGTGCAGTTTCATGTAAGCACCTCATTCCGGAATCCAACCAACCAACCACATAGTGTTACAGTACGTTCTAACGCTGTCGATATGTCGAAATTGCGCCCAATTTTTTATAAAAAGTTTCAAATTTATCAATAAATGAAAGTAAATATAATCCAAATCTAAAGACATTTACAACATAAAATATGTGTAACATGTGTAAATAATTATGTATAACAAAGAATGTTAGAAATACAATAGTTATAAAACAGTTATTATTATTTAACTTACATGTTTGTGACGAAAGCTGAAAAATCAAAATAAGTAGGTGCCTACATGGGACTGCAATTTTACAATGTTAAGTACACCATCTAGCCCTAAATAATATAGTCACATTTTTGTCGCATTTTAAAATAACTCATGTTTATATTTTGCTGTTGCAGCTCCTAAAATGTGGAAAAATCTTCCCATTTCTATCCGAGAGGCTCCTTCAATTGAAGAATCCAAAACTCCCTTGAAAACACACAATTGTAGATTGTATTTTTTTTTCAATCTACGATTATTTGAGCGCTATATAAATGTAACAACATTAACATTAACATGACGGATTAACAGATAAGGCTGATAACAGTGCGTAAGGCCCAATTACATTTTACTGTTTAGTTGAATATTGAGTGAAAAAAATAAGGTCTTCAATTACAAAAATCAGATAATTGTATCATAACTATTTGTTCTCACCTACAACTCTTCAAAGTTGTGTTTGATTTCCACTCATGTTCCAGTTGAATTAGATATACACGGTATTTACTGTTAGTACCATAGTGGATAATATCTATTTTGGCACTAATGGCCGCCCATAACATCAATCTTAACTTTTCAGCGTTCATCTAGATACACCCACGTTTACAAACAGCAACATTTGCCATTAGCACAATAATTTTACGATTTCAAAACTAATCTCAAAATTAACACAGGCGATACATATTGCATTAGAATGTAAGTACTATGTATCCGCAGCAACCATTAACCTTTTAAATAAATTACCAAAAGTGTCAAAATATATAAACATAATCATCGAAATATCCCACAATGTTGCGTTATAATGTCGTTTGAAAGTTGAATAATTCTCCATCAATCTCGGCCTTAATTTAGGAATATCACAAATTAGGAAATAGGCTTACTGTATATAATATAGGGCCTATATTTTTGTATATAATGTAATTGATATTGATCATTTAGGCAAACTCTTACTCCTCCTGCTTGAATCACCCCTTCTTCTGATACCAGATCAGTAACTGTCAGGCCTTTCGAGGTTTTCTGACTGTACGAGAGGGCAGTAAACACACAATCAAATAGATTAGAATCCAGAATTCATGTGGTAAGGCAGTTCAGCACCAAGCCTCGGGACGACCTAGATATAGTTAGATTTGATAGTCTGAAAATTTAAAGTAAATCGGCCCAATAGTTTTTGAGATATGGACGTAGCTGGACAGAAAGACAGATAGACAGACAGACGGAGCTCATTGCAATACCCTCTCCCCACTTCAGCAAGTTATTTTCAACATTAATTTTTGTCATTTTCAGGTGACAATACATCTTTAAAGAGTATGTTGTTTTTTTTAATTATTTTAAAACTATAGACCTACACGAAATGTCCGATTTAACGTGAAGATCGGTTTCGGGGATCGATTTCGTGAGATCTGAATAGATACGGAATTACTTAAAATAGTTAATTTTGTCGGTGTATTTAATTTAAAGGCTTTGCTGCTGAAGTTGTCTACATCACATCATCAAAATCCATAACATAAATTGTTATTAATTGTATTCCGCTTCCTTTACACATCATGACAAATACAGTGCAAATCGATAGGAAATATCGCAATAATAACATTAATAAACATCTCTGTATTAATAGTGACACATTATTTCGAAGTAATGAAGTTATT
The DNA here is from genome assembly GCA_025631205.1 of Nesometra sesokonis. NCBI lineage: Eukaryota > Metazoa > Echinodermata > Crinoidea > Comatulida > Antedonidae > Nesometra > Nesometra sesokonis. The sequence goes on from JAOTQE010000017.1 coordinate 29,013, forward strand.
AATATTATTAATTATATAAATATTGATTCGTTATTATTCTTGTTCAGTTCAATCCGATTTAAAACTTTATTGTGGATTGCCGAGTACAGTACAATCAGCACATGGAATAAGAAAGACTTGCTTAATCAACAAAAATGCAGACAAAGATCCATGGGGGTGGGGTAACCCCGACCCACCCCACCCCCTTTTTGACTTGGACGAATATTATTTGAAAAAAAACTCATTGTTTGAAAAAGTTATTGCCTTCCAGATACCCAGGAAACGCCTTTTGTTTGATAATTGTCATGGGGAGGACCGCCCAGACCTTTAGAAACAGCAGGAAGTTTGGCACCGGTCCCCCTCTATCTGAGATCGGTCCCTCTTTATTCAGCTCTTCTGGATGGGCTCCTGAAATATTATAAAATTATCGTTTTCCAAAAAGTTCGAGCGAGATTACAGAAGCATGTTCAGATGGTATGTTATTGAGAAACACAGCCTAAACAAATACTAAACGGCTAAAAATGCTCTCCAGACCACCTTAAAAATAAGTTGACGCAGTGGTTGCGTTTCATACTTCCAACCACGAGGTCGGGAGTTCCAGGGACACTGTGGTCGGCATTAGTTGTGTTCCTAGCAAGGCACTCTATCCACGTTGCTTCTCTCCACCTGGGAGGTACAAATGGAACATGTACTTATTACAGCTGGACACTGTTATTGGATTGTGTTACAGGTGTTTGCACCAACGACTGGGTGTAATAATTGTGACGCACTTGGGGGAGGGGTGGCATTGGCAGTAAGCGTTACTATGTCACATTTTGTTATAAGAATTAGAATTCATTATCATGTTATACGGTACTGAATATACATAAAAATAACCAATTGTAATGTGTGTTTTATAATGGAATTCAGATGCTAACTTGCTTAAATTACAACCATTGACTCTTGCAGTGGCGGATTTAAGGAGCTTAAACAGGCTTAG
>JAOTQE010000018.1:0-12924 GCA_025631205.1 Nesometra sesokonis
CCATCTTGAATATCTGCAGAATCTGCAGAAATTCAAGATGACCATTAACATCTGATGCAATGGCTGAATTATGTTTTATTGGATCCACCACCACCCGTCCCAAGTCGGAGGCAAACTGTATAAATAGCTTGAGAAGAGCAGATGACAGGATATAGTGAAATCGGGCCTTGTTAACAAAGAACATGTGCACGTCTTAATGAAATCTTGTTGCAGATCAAGACTTCGACTGTTTATTCAATCTAAAATATTATAAAATCTTAATGGCCAATATTCAATTTTGGCGACAATCATGGTGGGCATCTTGGCGGCCATCTTGGAATTCTGCGGATGCTAATGGTTGAATTGAAGTGTATGGTTACACTGCATCACTGAACCTCTCAAATGAAAATATAGACTTGAAATGGTTGTTCTATGTAAAATATTATGAAAGTTATGACCAATATTCAATTTTGGCGGGCATTTGGTTGCCATCTTGACAGCCATGTTGGATTTCTGCAGATGATAATGGCTGTTTGTACGGTTCCACTGAATCACTGGACCATTCTAATGAAGATATAGACTTGAAATGGTTTTTCTATATGAAATATTATGAAAGGTATGGGCCAATATTCAATTTTAGCGGCCGTCATGGAGGCCATAATGGCGGCCATCTTAGATTTCTGTAAATCCTAATGGCTGAATTGAAGTGTTTATGGTTTCTCTGTATCACTGGACCCTTCTAAAGAAAATATAAACTTTAAATGGTTTTTCTTACATGGAATAATATGAAAGTTATGACCAATAATCAATTTTGGCGGCCATCTTGGCGGACATCTTGGATTTATGCAGATTCTAATCTGAATTGAATCTTTGATGATTCCACTGTTTCGCTGGATCCATCATAAAGACATACGAGTTGAAATGATTGTTCTATGTGAAATATTATGAAAGTTATGGCCAATATTCAATTTTGGCGGTCATCTTGGATTTGAAGGCTTTTCGTTCATTTTTGAGCTTGGCATACAGCAGATTTGAAATCAGCGCCCTTCAAAACCCCCAAAAAGCCTGTATGCCAAAAATTAACACGATTTGCCTCCAACACCTAAAACAGGGAGGTACAAACCTCCCTGCCTAAAATAAGCATCTTTTTCCAAAATTTGCCTAGTCTATACTAATTGTCCAACAACTCTTCCTATTCTAACATGTAGTAAGCTCCACGTGTCAAAGAGGTTTGTACTGAAGAACGATATTTCTCTTTCTCTGCTTCCAAATTCTCTCCCGGTCCTGCGTAATATCCATAGTCCAAGATTATTTTTCACTCAGCTTAAAGCGTACTTATTTTTGAAATTTCACTTAACTGAGTGCATTTTCAATTTTACTGCAACTGTTTCAATACCGGTACATTTTGTTTGAGTCGGTGGCAAGTTCAGAAGGTGTGCTTGAAATCCGACATCACGTTACAATATCTCACAACATTGAAAGATCGGTCTAATTCACAAAAGAACAGATACTTTCGATTTTTTATGCGGTTTTCATACACAACCGTAAATTTCGTTATTTCCTATTATTTAACATTGTGTGTAATATGAGTAGTAGACCCACTTCATTTAGGCAGGGAACAGTTAAATTACAAGTATAATTTTACTGTCCAAATGTTTTGAAAGTTTGGTGTATCCATAGAAATTTTAATCTCAAAGTTTAAACGTGTCAAGGTTTTGTTGCATTAAAAAATAATAGGTTCAATGATATATTGTCTAGCGCTAATTCACGGTTAGGGCAATCATTACGGTTGTTGATCTTTTGTGATTTATTGTACCAGCCTACACATTGTATTCATACGAATTTAAATGTGTGGGTTATGCATTATTTCCTTTACATGTTATCTTTTGTTATTAAATAATTGCCATACCTTAAAAGTAATTTGCTTAGTGAGGAAATGTATAAGTTACTACTTTGAATATAAAATATATGTTACCATTTACACATAGGGCTCTCTAACTCAGTTAAATTAATAATTATTAACTACAGTAAAGTACGCTTATGTACTTGAAATACCTACAGTATTCCGCTACATTTTAATACATTTGAATCTTACAATTTTGTTTTGTGTATATAGGCCTTAAGTCTACTTTTGTCTACAAAATCTCAAAGAAATAGAGATACCGCATTTAACCTTAGACTCTAGTCTAAGATTTAACTACTAATTAAATTTTACTTAACTGTAAAGGTCCTATGCTGCTATAGTTGGCCTATTTATTATATTACTTACTGAGCTGGGCAATAGATCTTGGCTACTGTTGCCAATAGTAGTCGTACGGTGTATCACAATATCGTCTTTTGCTTGCGTCTGTGTTCCATTTCTACGTACCATCTCTATTATGGCTATGCTCATATTTAATCTTGTACAGTAAAACAAAACATTAGCTAAGCTTAACATTCCCGTTACTAGGTACCGTTTCATAACGACCAGATGAGCATCTACGCAAACTTGTCAATGTAGTTCCTAAATTACAATGCCACAAAATAAGAATAAAAGTGATCTGTTGACTGACCTTTTCGTTTCGGGTGACTGCGAAATAACACTCGATAGATGGTATGTTTTTGTTCTGAGGAATGGTCTCTCTCACTGTACGGGCAGCCACGGAAATTTACAATCTATTATATAAATTCACGTAAGGGATATTTTTAGTAAATCGCGCGTAACTTTTAGATTCTTTACAATGGTGTTTCATGTTGAGACATACTTCGGTACTAATTTTTACCACCGAATGAACACCAGTCAACTAATTAAGTTGACTGAGACAATTAGTTATTGACAATTAAAACGACTTTAGAGTGAAAGGTTTTGCCCGAAATAGGGGTGTTTTTCAAATGCAGTATCAGACTCTCTTTGGTTGTCCATACTTCCATACTGAAACACACTGCACACAATAATGCAATCATGCCATCTTTCTCTGTCTACAATTTTTATCTATAATGCTGAAATGTGTTACACAAGTTGAAAATAACCTATTATGTCCAAACAACTAAAAAAATGTTATAAAAATACGTAGAATACGTTAAATTTATATTGATGGAATAAATTGATGGAATATTCTATTTTCTCTCTATCTCTCAGTAGTAGATGGCGCAATTTTCCTATTCAAGCAATGCCGATTAAAGCAGTACTTTACAGAGAACAGTCGACCTAGAAATGTGACTTTTTTATTTTATTGAAAGAAATATTTTTAGCAGACTGCAGTGGATAAACAATGGTTACTAAAGTAAATCATATTAATTCACTGATACACTTAGCAGCATCAATCAAAATGTCATTCGAGAAATCGGGACAATAAATACCGTTGTCAGCATTCCCTATTCCCAGACCGCGTAGCTACTGTAAATGATATAAATGAGGTCATTGATCTTTAAAACAGGGTATACCTCCCTGTTTAAAATTTCAAACAGTTGTTATTATTAGCCAATACACGTTTGTTTCACGACGCCAGCAGGGAGGTTATATCAGGGAGGTATCCCCTGGTTATATCTCTATGGAGCGACCGCCCACCGGACCCGACAAAAATAGTTATTTAAAAGAAAATACTACTTACATCCAATCATGATAACCGTGACCGCGGTTGATAAACAAATGGTTTTCAGGGGCTTAGCTAGGAATTGACCAAAGGGGTGCTCGAACCTGGATTGGATTTTGACAAGCCAAAAAAAAAATCCCCTATTGTAATCCCCTATTGTTACCCCATTGGCATGTTATTTTTTATTTTCTGGTGTCTCTTAACCTACTTCTCTTCCTCTGAAGGGGGTGCTCGAGGGCCAGATTTTCACATTTGCATCCTACTTTTATGGGTTTTTTTGCCTCCGAAGGGGGTGGGGAGGGATGGCTCAAGCACTCTGAGCACCACCCCTGGATACACCACTGGTTTCCAATGGTTGTAGTCTAAATAATAGTGTTTCCATTTTTGTCGGTGATCGACGAATAAATATTTTGAAAATCGTTTGATCTGGACCTAAAAGTGTTTGGTCAAAGAACAGAGAATGATAGTTTTAGCTATAAAATAGTAGGCCTATGCCTCACCAACACTGGATTTTATTTTTGCACGCCTTGCATGATTTATATATTGTGTCCCTCGAAAACACGAGTTTTGCTTCCTATCTTAGCGTTGTAATGTAGTGACCAAACTAAACAGGCGTACCCCACTTTAATTTTGCAGAAAACTGAAATTAATAAATACCATATTCTCGAAACTAGGACTTTATTTTCGCAAAACCCTGGGATTATAAATATTCCAAAACCCAGTTTGGAACCTTCTCGCAAAGTGACGACAAATGTGAAAAATTTTAAGCTGTATAGTGCATGAATTTAGATTTTATTTTTGGAATTGATTGCATTTATCAGTATAATTAACTTATTGATTTCTAAATGACAATATTGATCATTGATTCCTTTATTTTTTGATGTATCCATTGATGATTATTTGTGGGTATGAAGATTCAAATTGAAGATTTATTTGTTCCCGGCCCTCTGGATATAAATGACAGGGACCATCGCTCACATGCGAACGCAATCAGTGACATGCAAAGTCCGGTTTAGGTACCGTATACGGTAATTGTCGTAAAAGTTGTATAGAGATTAGAAGGTAAATTAACAGTATTTATCATTGAAAGCTCGGATCAAGGACAGATGAGTTAAGATAGGTCTATCTATATATTACTTTTGCAAAATGTACTTCATAGCCTTTCCTGTTCTTATTTTTGTTAGGCCTAATTTTTATTAAAATATTGAATTATTTTGTAATTTAAAATCAATAAGTTATTACGTTATGGAATGCTCATTTAACATTTCTGGATTTTGTACACGGTTGACTCAAATAGGAGTGTTTTCCAAATGTGATGCTCATTATCTATGGTGGTCCATACAGAACGATGTTGAAAATAAAGAATGTCGCGACGTTTACTGATTAGAAGGCGAGCGAGCGAAGCGAGCTCACCCTCTAGTTATAGTAACTAGAGGGCGAGCGAGCGAAGCGAGCTCACCCTCTACTTATAGTAATCCTAATTGGAGCTTATAGTAGTCCGTCAGTTCAGATCTAAAAACGAAACGTACAATAATTATCCTAGGTTAGCCTACCGGCCTGCCTGAATTATTGGCAACAATGGTCAAATTTATTTTTATGTGAGCGTAATTCCGTTTAAAAGGAGAAATAAGAAGCAGTTATAAAGTCCTCTCCAACCGCAAATTTAGTAGGCCTATTCAAACATTCAAGTCAATTCAATACAACATTAATTCTGACCATATGCATACACTAAATACAATAATAGAATTAAACACTACACCAAAAAAAATAGGCCTAATTCTATGCACCCCACCCTCTAGCACACACATGCACATTTACATGCACATTACGAGTACACTTCAGTATTTCGTTTCGTTCCCATGGGTAGCTTTTATCTATAAATGACTGTTTTAATTACCCTCGCCTCACTGTAGTGGGGAGAGGGTCTGTGTCTGTCTGTCTGTCTGCATGGATCTCAAAAACTATTGGGCAGATAGTTTAAATTTTCAGAGAATGTTAGCACCAACCGTATCTAGGTCCTCCCGAGGTTTGGTGCTGATCCATCTAACCATATAAATTATGGATTTGAATCTATATGATATTGCCTCTACTGCCCTCTATATTTAACCCTGAATTGAGTGCTTTGTTTGACAACAGCAGATGGTTTTTGTCACTGTTAATAACCTGTGAAGTTATTTATAAACACTGTTACCTCAGTTATTCATTGAAGCCACATTTTGCTCTACATTGTGTATAACATACATAGGCCTACAATATTAGTAATAAATTAGCATGGACAAATATCTTGTAATGTAAAGATAGCGCGCTGGTCGATTTTTGCATTGGATTTCTGTAATGAGGGTGTACGCCACCTATACGTTCAATTCTACTCCTTATTTTGTAGGGGGTGCTATAAAATGTTTGTTTTATTCTCGTTTTTATAATACTTAATAGTTAAAATATTATTTGGATTTATCTTCCAAAGGGGTGATACTAAATTTGATGTAGATATTAATATTATATCATTAGTATTTAAAGTAATTCGTCTTATCTTTACATTGTAAGATCTTTGGCATAGGTATGGTGTTAGCATGGAGGTAGGCCTATTATACCTCCAAATGGTGTTAGTATAATTTACATTACCCTCGCCTCATGGGGAGAAGTACTGGAATTGTATCTCTGTCTGTTTGTCTATACTGTATTTGTCTGTTTACTCCTAAACTATTGGTCCAACTGACTTCAAATGTTCAGATATGTAGAGACCAACTGGGTTACTGTCCTCTATAAAGCCAACCATTCTGATAAGAAATTTGGGTCAAAGGTCATTAAGTGGTCATTAGGATAAAATTTCCTAAATCAGTTTTCAATAGACCTGCCAACTCACCCAATTTCATACGGTGTTACCCGGCATTCAAATTAATCTCTAGTTCTCCCGGTGGAATGTAATTTTCACCCGATTTCCTTCATTTTATAATTAATCTTCCAAACATAGGCGAGGGTGTAATCGTTTACGATTAAGTTGTCTTGTTTTGTTTTGAATTGTTTTAGTTATTTCGTTAATGTTATACTAACTGTGATGGTTATGTAATTCCATGGGACCTTCACTTTAATAAAATGTTGACTGTTCAGTCTAGTAAATGGCATAGGCCTATTTAATCTTTCTTTGTCCCGTAAGTGATATTTGTACGGATTAATATCATTTCATTTCTGTTATTTTTCAGGTCAATATTGTTGTTGTTGTTGTTGTTTTGTACATAACACACAGTACATTGACGTTGTATCATAGATATTAAGCATTTTTCAATATATGAAACAATTAAGGGTTCAGAATGATGACACCATTGGTAAGACAACGCTAAATTATATATCACTGTCACTTTCATGAGTGGTGTAGGCCTATACATGGGCGGTGGAAGAGGGGGGATGGGGGACGCGTTCCCTCCAGTGACAACTCAGGGGGATGGTCCCCTCTGAAATGGCACTTTTTTAAAAATTCACATTTCACAACTCCAAAACTATAAAACTATGGTAAAATATGAATATTGGGGTCGTTAAAACCTGGTTAAAACCACCTTCAGGAAAGCACGAAATTAGAGGCAACAAGTTTTTTTTTTTTTTTTTTTTTTTGCTCATCAAATGTAAGCGGGCTTGCTTGCTTGCTTGCTTGCTCCCCCCCCCCCCTAATTCAAAAACGTTTCGCCGCCCCTGAAGACAAGTTTAAAATGGGGCTTTGTTGGGTGTGGGCTTTGTAAAACTATTGATAAATGTTAAAAAGGTTTAAAATAGTTGAAATATTTTTTAACCTATAATAAGGAGGTGAAAATTTCTTGTAGGTGTACAGCAGGGGTAGATCGTTTTCGGCCGTAGCGTAATCGGCCACCGACAATGGAACGCCATTCTCAACATTATTTCCACAAAACATTCTTTTATCTTTGTATAACACTCTAATTCTACCGTATATCAATTATTGTAATATTGTATGGACTTCTGTAGCTAATAAATTAAATTTTCTATGTCCTTGGGCGAGTCCTGAAGTTACGGCCATCGATAATATTTTTACATTACAAAAACGTGCTCTCAGAATGTGTGCAGGAACATCTCGTTTATCCCATACTAAACCTTTGTTCTATCAATTTAATATTCTCAATGTTTTCGATTTGAACAAATTACAAACTTATATTTTTATGTATCGTTTTAAAAACCATACTTTACCATCCTACATTTATAACTTATTTCCAAAATTACAATCTGATACACATGAACATTCCACAAGGTTTGCTAAAAGTAATGTTTTATTTGAAAAATATACATCTTTTCTTAGAAAAAAAACTCTTTATTTTATAAATGCCCTAAATTATGGAACTCTCTAGATATTTCTTTCGAATCCTTAACTAGTACCCCCTCCTTGAAATACAATCTCAAAAAGTCCCTGATCAAGGAATATGGCAGCTAAGCCTTTTGTTGCTGTTGGTAATAATTTCTAAATTTATATGTATTATCCAAAAATGTTAGTAATATAATTTAAACTATTGCATATACCTCATCGGTTACTCACTAACCAGACTGTCTTATTTTTACCTATTGGACACTTTATTTACTTATCTTTTTTTCACCTAAACATTTTATCTGGTGCCCAAGATTTAAAGTTGTTTTCAACTTATTTGACTTCCTTCCACACTAGTTTTAGTTTTTTTCAACTTTTTCATTTTTCTTTAATTCTGATAACTGTACTGTGTTTTACTGTTTTATTGTTATTTTTGAGTGGAGAAATAAATAAACAAACAAACAAACAAACTTTTCAATTTCAAGCCAATATCATATGGATTGTTTGTAAAATGTACGGATATTTATCATACGAATTTTTAATAGTTAAAACTATTTAAATTCGAAGACCATATGATTATTGGATTGTACTTTATCAATGATTTTATTAGAAACGCAAAGAAACTATGTCGATTGTTTTAAAGCAGTGAACAGCTTTAAATACAGTAATAGGGCCTATAATCTTTTTAAAATAAATATAAATGAAGGTGTATTAATTACAAATATTGTATTTCATCTATTATAACTCAAATATCTGTATAATTTTGGAATAAAAAAAATTACGACCCTGATGGGACTCGAACCCACAATCTTCAGCTCCGGAGGCTGACGCCTTATCCATTAGGCCACAGGGTCGGGCATCATGGGAAAAGAATAATGTTTGTATTTGTAAAGTGATTAGTTTATCAAATTGATTTTTTTTTTTTTGTATATTTTTATTATGCATTTGCGTTGGGTTTAGAAACATTAAGGTTGTTTTGAAATGTCTTTATTTTCTACTAGGTTATGCTATCAAAGTTGGATTTAACGCGCATTTCTAGCTTTTAAGACTGGATCATAATCCGCTTACCTTTTTGTGTCATCATGGGTCAAAGGTTGTCCTAAACTTGCGAACCCGGATGTTTATGGTCATCATTTGTCTGCCGCAAAATTTAAAATCTATTTCTAAGCCTAGCCTTATGCTTAGGAAAAAGTAACCAAATATGAAATTTAGAGCTAAGGTTGTGGATGTAGCATGTATAGATCGATTTATCCGTAAGTCTTGTCCTGCTATATTGGCCTGGGCCTAGCCTAGGCCTGACCTAGCCTAGACTAGCCTAGCCAACGGTGCAGGTCAACTCGTACCCAAATAAACCTATACCCATGCCAACTCGTACCCAAATGGTTAACTCTTACCCAGCAGGGAACATTTTCGCCAGTGTAGCGTAGCAAAATGCTACATAAAAATGACATTTGCTACACAATTTTAATTGTGGATTGCTTAAAATCATTAAATTAAACCATATATTTTTATAGCCCGAAAACTGTTTGCTCCGAAAAAAATATTTTTATAATATATGGAAAAAGCACTTTATTCACAGAAGACAAATATCTGCATTGACAAATAGCAGGGAGAGATTGAGATGAACCTCGAGTATCTCGGAGTTCTGTGAGAAAGATGACCATGTATTAGCAATTTTTGCTAATCAATGAAAATTTTCCCTGCCCAGTATTCGACAACTCGTCGTACCCACATTAGTCCTAGGTTTCTAGGCTAGACCTATTTGTAATTAATTAAATAAATAGGCCTAGGCCTACATGATACATGTTCATGGGGTGGTCTGATCATCTCTAGGTATGTATCTAGCCTAGGCCTACTAGGCCCGATCGTACCGTGGGCCAGATCGTCATTCTTCATCTGATAGATGTCTCAATTCTGGAAAAAGTTTAGTGGCACAATGTACTTTTTTCTAAAATTTTCTTGTCACCAGAAAGATTGGGAGACCAGGCTTGTACACAATATTACATTAATATGGACTTACTAATGTGTAACAGTAGTTCATTGTGAGTCATGTGACCAACCCTAGGTGCCAAAATGAAAAGGTTAGACACAATGTCCAGTCATCAAAACTGCAGGAATTTGTAGCCAGAAAGAAATTTTGCTTAATCTATGTTGGAAATCTAATTTATAAATTACATAAATAACCAGTGTATTGCATCCATAATAATATTTAATATAATGGTTTTTATTTCTTAAATGAAGTCTCTTTCTGCATTCAGAATTGCCACTCAAACCTCAATTTCCAATTTTTTGGCTTCTCTATTTTGACTTGGCTCTGCCACAAATGCTTGTATTGAAATCAATGTACTATAATTTTTAATCTTATCTTTATTTTTAGGAGTTTTGACAACCATAGCAAAGATGACCCAGCTTTGTGTTCTGCGGATAACAGAAGATAAAATGTTTTTCATCCTTAATGATAATGTATCCAAGGGAAACATCTGGTGTGAATTGACAGCTGTAATGTATATGTTCTTTTACAGTATTTAGTTGAATTTAAATGGTCCCACTTTGAGTAAGGTCCTGTCTTTAATAAAATCTTCCAAAAAAAGATCTGTAAGCCTGGTTCTACTAAACAGCAGTGGCAACCACTGGAGAACCACCAAAGATTAGCGAAGTCCAATACAGCCAGGGATGTAATTATGCAGGGCGGAAGTGGGCGGGGCCGCCCACCCTAAAAATGTTCCACCCACCCTAAAGCTTATTTTAAGACCTTCCACCCAGCCTAATTTCAACCTGCCCCCACCCTAAGCTTCTGAAAAAGGTAAAAATACTGTTTTTGTCATCATGTCTACCCTTGGATTTTTCTAGTTACATCCCTGAACAGCAAAATCTTACCATGGGAGAGTACTTGCATACATAAAATTGCTTAAGAATATTAAACTATACATTTCAAATTATATATTTTTTTTATCATTTTTGAGATTAGGATAAAGAATTATTCAATTTGGCAACCGTTTTTACCATTTCACCATTTTGGCAAAGAAAAATTAGACTTGAGCATGAGTGTAGCTATATATACTAAATGTGAATAAAACACATTTTTAGAGCACATTGCTAACTGGATGACACTCAGAGAGTACATACCTCTGCCCACAATCCATCAAAATTGTATAACTGTATAATTCTCACATTGAAATAGAAAATGTGTAAATACAAAATTTAAAGCTCAATTAGTACGGTAGGCCTAATATCATAATGAAAAAAAGAGCAGCCAACATGGGAATAAAATAATGAGAACAAAAATTTACCCACCAGGTTCCATGACATGCTCCGCTGACATATGCTCCGACGACGATTGCTCCGAAAAATGCGACATTTTCTCCTGCGACATTTGCTCTGCCGACAAATACTCTGGCGACATTTGCTCCAACGTCAAATGCTGCGGCAGCAATTGCTCCGGCGACAATAACTCCCAAAGTCCAACAAATGCTCTGTCAACATTTGTCCCCAGTAGCTCACAAAATGCGACAAATGCTAAGTTGAAATTTGATTCTGTGACAATTGCTCCTGAAATACGACAAATGCTCAGGTGACGTTTGCTCTGGCGACAATCTCCTAAGATGCAACAATTGCTTCCACCACATTTACTTCACTGATAGTTGCTTTGGGACACATGCTCCAACGACATTTATCCAGCAATAATTACTCAGAATAAAAATCAACCATAATTTCTCAGAAAAAATTCCTAATTACTAAAGGGACGCAGCAAAGTGCGTGAGAGCCACGAATGCTCTCAAGGAATCTGGTGCACTGTCAATTGGATCGATGACATTTGCTCCAAGACGAAAGTGACAGTGTGTGTGTATGTATGTGCCTTGAGGACGGAGAAGAGGTGCTTGCATGGACCAAAATCTGGGGACATTTCTTGTATTGGAGGAATTTAAAAATGTGCTCTGACATGTTTAACGTGTGTTGAGAAATTGATTGGGTTGTGTCGTGTGTGTGTCTCGGAGAAAATGTCATCGATCTTCTGAGCAATTACTGTATTCGAGGATCAATTGACAGCGCACCAAATTTCTAGGAGCATTCGTGGCTCTCATGCATTTTGCTGCCTCCTTTTAGGAATTGTTGGCTGAATAAATTTTCCCGAGTAATTATCATCGACCTTAATTCTGAGTGATTATTGTTGGAGAAATGTTGTTGGAGCAATTATCGGCGAAATAAATGTTGTAGGAGCAATTGTTGCATCTCAGGAGATTGTCGCCGGAGCAAATGTTGCCTGAGCATTTCTCGTATTTTAGGAGCAATTGTCACAGGATCAAATTTCGACGGAGCATTTGTCGCATTTTGTGAGCTACTGTCTGAGTGTAAATGTTGCCAGAGCATTTGTCGCACTTCGGGAGCAATTGTCACCGAACCATTTATTGCTGGATCAAAAGCCGCCAGAGCATTTGTCACCCGAGCAAATCCCGCCGGAGCATTTGTTGCCGGAGCAAATTTCACCAGAGCATTTGTCGCAGAGCAAATGTCGAGAAGCATTTGTCACATTTTTCGGAGCAATTTAGGATTCCGCCATAGGTGTTTACCAGCAGCCCAAAATTGGCTGAATTTTTCTGTTTGAGTTGGGCATGCAATAAAAAGGCTTTTCCCCATTTTGAAGTCCAACTCTTTCTATTTGTTATCAAGTATCTCTGCCATCGTCCTTCTTTTTTTCAGAGCAACTTTTTTGATGAATTCAATATGGAAGGACTGGCTCAAGATGCAAATGAAATCTATCTAGAAGTGACCCCAGATGACCTCGTAAGAGCGGCAAAAACAGCACAATTTGCGAAAGCACTCAAGATCAAACTCACTAAAAAATTAAGTCCATGCCTCACATTTTTTGTAGAGCTGGTAAGAATTATTTTAATTATTATATGAAGAAAAAAATATTAAATTTCAAACAAGTTTTATAACTCAATTAGCACCAACTTTACCAGCCTTATAAATTGTGTAAAAACTACTTATCTGTGAACTTTCACTTTCTCGGCTTCATCTTTGTGGAATGAGATACCTATATCCGTTCGAAACTCCCCCACACTTGATTCC
>JAOTQE010000018.1:15325-26289 GCA_025631205.1 Nesometra sesokonis
GCTGTTAATTCCAATAGTGATATAACCCTTACCCCAACCCCAATCCAAACCCCCGCCAATATAATAGGTGCGTTCACCTTAAATTGATCCACAAAAATTAAAATAGGTGAAAAACACGACGAACAGGGAAAATAACCTTTTTAATTTTTTTTGTCTAATTGAAAATGGAGAACACGCCCACCTCGATCAGAAATAGTGCTCCGCCTTCAGCTGAATTCTGGCTCCAGTACAGTGAGTGCCCGGCTTTAGACTTAATGCATTCTGACGGAGAGGTTTGTCAGTATGTCTGTCGGCCCCCATTAACATGAAATGCTGTATTTAGATGGCTCCATGTAAATGGTTATGAGGGGATTCTTATAATTATTACAGATCTGATTTTGACAAGCGAAACAAAAACCAACGTTATTTTCTCGCCGATAAAATAGGTAGCTCGTTGCCACTAAAAAGGGTTGTCGATTACCTAATCGTCATATATATGATGATTGTATTGTTTCATACCTCTAAAGGAGGTGTTTGCAGACTTCAAGCACCCACTAGCCAGTGGCGTATTTAGGCGGGGGGGGGGGTGCTGAGGTGCCTGAGCACCCCTCTTCAGATAAAAAAAAACATTAAAATTAGGAATTAAAGAAATTTGAAAATCTAGACCTCGAGCACCCACCTTCAGTGGAATTGAACACGCCGCTTCAGAGGAGAAGGGCCAGAATCTGACGAGAAACACCTAAAATCCTGAAATCGGGGTAAAAATAGGGGAAAAAAGATTTTTTTCAACTCAGGTTCAGCACCCCGCTCCACCTAGTGGATCTGCCCCCAGCAAAAGGGGTGGGGCGCACTTTTCCAAGTGCTGTCGGCATGGTTTTGATTTTGACAAACAAAAAAAAAAAACCCTTATTTTTTGGTAAACCTTTTATGCTATGCACGGCCCATATCTTTACGCATCCAGGGTCCGGCGAAAGTGGGGGTGGGGGCGCACTTTTCCATACCGGGTGGGCGTGGTTGCCGGTTTGATTTTACAAAAGAAACCTTCGTTACTTACTGTGAGCCAACGTATGCTGTTCCGGAATTGCCCAAACCAAGTTGTCTGCATGCGACTGATGCATCTCTATCGTCCCACATGATGTCACATATCCTTCCTTCATATTGGCTTTTAAGTGTAATTATGTACCCCTCGTTAGCATCGTTTCCCCCTCCTAGGGCTATTTCAAAAGCTTTTGATATAACAAAAACACGCATTATTTTTGCAATCAGTCACTTTCCTTCATCATATTATTGTTCGCCATAATATAGCACCAATATGGAGTAAACTATCCTACGGCAAGTGACATTGTCAATGAATATCTATTTATTTCTATTTCACTTATGTACACCTATTATCTAAAAATAGAAGAAAGGTGTTTACAGTATATGCTTTTAAACAAGTCGAGAATATTCGTGTCGAATTTGGCCCAATTTTCAACAAAATTACAAGGTGTATATCTTTCAAATGTGTGACAATCAGACCTATGATATGCCAACATCTGTCTTTGTTTGAAACCTTATTTTTAAAGAATAATATAAGTTAATGTAATCAATAAATCCAAAAAGTCCACTAATCAACTTCATGTAAGAAAGTATAATACATGCCCCAAGCAGAGATACACGCCATCTTGACAGGATTCAATATTTTGACATACTTTACTATAATTATGTCATTCTGATGATAGCATAATTTATGTCGAAATATTGTATCCTGCCACAATGGTGTGTATCTCATTTCCTGGAGTATGTATTATACCTTTTACTATGTAATAAAATTAGTTTAAAGAATTGTAATCGTCTATCTTATGTTAGGGACAGAAAAATGGAATGATACCGCTCGGAATTCGCTTCCCAATTGGCCATAAAGAACCAAAAGGTACTGGGTGTGGAAAACAGGATTTCTTGCCTCGAACAAGACACCATTCATAGAAGCCTATATGAAGAGATACTATCTAATGTGGCTATAGATCGCCTAGACGAGTCTAACTTCGGCTTGAAACGTATAGAGAGATTTGAAATTATTATATAAAGAAGACATAGGCCATAGACTGTGTATGATGTGAATATTTAAATGAAAGTTTATATATTTTGATTTAAATTAAATTAAAGTTTAATATTCATAGGGTTATGTTATAATAAAAAAGTTAACAAAAAAAAAATAAAAGATTGAAAGAAGAAAGAGAAAAGAAAATATGGAGCGGCTCAAAAGTGTTTCCGAAATAATATTAGTAGTATGTGTTTATACATAATTTTGGGACACTAATCATCAGAGGCTAAATGTCCAAGGAGCCTATCACGTTTCATAAATTTGAATTCAAATTGTAATCGCCCATGTTAGGGACAGAAAAATGGCATGATACCGATCGAGTACGCACAACTCATGAGTAATGGATTTAAAAAGTAGGGTCGAAATATATTGTAAAGTAATAAATAACATATCCTAATGCACCAGTCCAAAGAACATCCTTTAAATTTGGCCGACCTATCTTGTGACGTAATTCCAGGTACTTACCGTCCTGTCCCTTGCTTAGTACCGATAAGCTCGTTAAGAACACAAACAGACTCCGCAACATCTTTCCAGAAATAATTCTTACCGTCTGATACTCAAGTATAGTAACAATGTATTGGTTGTAACGAATGACATCCGAACAAATTCAATACCGGAAATTACGTAATATTACTATTCCCGTGTCACGCACGAGGAAACCAAATAACAAACACAAACTATAAAAAATATATCGTTTTATTAAGTACAATGTACCGCATATCTTACAATATAACACTTTATAAACCTGAATAAAAGTGCCTAATTTTAATATATTTAATTTGTAAAAAATTGACGTTTATGTTTATAAATATTCATTATTTACATATAGTTTTAAAGTATTTTATAAGTATTTCTCTGACTGGTTTCCGCATATAAATCACACGGAAACGGGTGTCGGGCGTTTAAGTGGTCCTGCTTGTAGGGAATTCGCTGATTACATTGCGAAAATACACAAGTAAATGTCTAACCGACCGTTTCCTATATGTCATGGAGAACAATACTTGATATTTTTAAATAATCTTTATTACTTGACAAGAGACCTTTGATTGTCACTAAATGACCTTTTTAAAGTTTTGGTGGGTGCGTCATTTTATAACTACAATACCTAACAGGCCTAAAAATGTTAATACTGCATTAATACATCAGTAAAATAACAAACCATTAAATACTTGTTCATGTTTGATGCTGTTAACTTTGTTAATAACAATTTCAAAAGAACCGGAAACATATTTTCTTCTTTCTTTACGTCAATATTTTATATTGTTTGTATATTTAGGCCTATTATAATTTCGTTTAAACATTATGAAATACAAATAATATCTCGAACTTTGTAACGTTAAGTTCATTTGAAAATAAGGAGTGTCATCGCATTAAGTGTGTAAAACATTAAAATTAAATTAAAATGCACTTTATTTTGCATTTTTTTAAATAAATTAGGAATTAATTATAAATAACTGTATAGGCCTACTTATGATAACTATCCTAAAGAAACTTTCATATGAACAATACATGTTATATATTACTTTGTATCGTTTTAATAATTTATTTAAAATAATTAATTAATATACAATTCAAACATCAGAAAGGTAATGTATGACAATCCACCTGCCATGGAATGCAATTGGTGCCTTTTGATTGTCTTTCCACGAATTAAACCGAATCACCGTCTTGAACCAAGACTAACATTTAAATTGTATTGTGTGAAAAGGCATAATCTTCTCTTTTTTAAATCTAACTGCACAATTAAGTTTCCTAATTATCAGGAATGTACATAACGTTTAACGAATACTATTCTCACAGGCCTTATGGTTGGTTAGTGACTTTTTTGCTTGATTTATTTTTAGGCTCTATTGACGTCCCATACTTATTTGAAAATTAAAAGTGTAAATCGCATTGTATTGTATAAAACATTTAAATAAACAGAAATACACTTTATTTTGCATTTTTAATAAATTTGGAATTAATTTAAAATAGCATATAAGTTTAGTTACCCTAAAGAAACTTTCATATAAACAATACAGGTTACCGGTATACTGTATATTATTTTTTCATCGTTTTAATCATTTATTTAGATTCATAATATACTCTTGCTAATGTTTACATTGTATTATTCAAAAGGCACTGTATTCTCTTCTCTTTCTCACTGTAACTGCACAATGGGTTTTCCAAATGGAGGCCTACGTATGTAATAACGTTTAACGATATTGATAAATAAATAAAATATGAGAAATCATTGAAAAATGAAAATTAGAATAAAAAACAAAGAAGATCTATTGGGTGTAACCAGGAAATAGTGAAATTTTACTGTTCTCTGTCCTAAAATTGTCAAAAATATAATTATCGTACAAATGTCTGTTATATGGACCAAGAGATGCGACAAAGACGAAAAATGAGGAAAATTACATCTCCCCATGTAATTTTATTTCATTTCGTTTTTGTAATAATGAAAATGTCATTGATATTTAGTGACACGTAGGCCTATTCTTAAACATATATAAAATGTTAAGATATTTAGAATTATAAGCGTTTAATTCATACAGGAAAACAATATAATTTAACATGGCAGTTAGGTTTAAAATGGAATGTTCACACCGATCCTAATCCGTGGATCACATAAGGGCTATTTTGCATCACCAATTTTAGATCTGTAAGAATGGTATACAATAATAATAACAATCATTTAATACTGTATGTGTATATATAGTTGTGTTCATATCTTTAACTCATTGTACAGTATGTTCTTTTATGTTAGTTTTGTTTGTGTATCGATACGAAATTCCGAGATAAAAAGATGAATTAATGAAACGAATGAAATGAATGAACCAATGAACGAATGAATGAATGAATGAATGAGGAGGAACGGATGAATGAATGAATGAATGAATGGAGGAAGGATGAACGAAATGAATTAAATAAATGAAATTAATGAAGTGAATGAATTGAATAAAATGAATGAATAAATAAATGAAAGAATGAATGAATGAATGAATGAATGGATATATGGATGAATAAACAAACGAACGAATGAATGAATAATTGACTTACTGACATGATTTAATGAATGAAACGAATGAAATAAACAAAATAAATGAAACGGATGAAATGAACGAATTAATAGAATGAATGAATTGAATGAATGAATTAGGAGGAATGGTTGGATGAATGACTGAATGAATGAATGACTGAATGAATGAATGAATGAATGGATGACTGAATGAATGACTGAATGAATGACTGAATAAATGAATGAGTGGATGAATGGATGGATGGGTGAATGAATGAAATGAATGAATGAATGAATGAATGAATGAGCGAATGGAACGGATGAATGAATGAATGAATAGATTAATAAATAAATGAATGAATGAATGAATGGATAAATGGATGAATGAATGAACAAACGAACGAACGAATGAATGGATTAATGAATAAATGAATGAATGAATGAATGGAGAAATGGATGGATGAATGAATGAATGAACAAACGAACGAACGAATAAATGAATGAATGAATGAATGAATGATCAATCGATTGATTGACTGACTGACTGACTGACATGATTTATTGACTGATCGATTGATTGATTGATTGATGATTGATGATTGATGATTGATTGATTGATTGATTGACTTATTGACGATTGATGGATTGATTGATTAATGGACCAATTGATTGATGGATAATGGATCAATTGATTGATCAATCGATCGATCGGTCGGTCGGTTGATCGACCGATCGATCAATTGATTGACCGACCAGCCGGCCGACCGACCGACCGACCGATCGACCAACCAACCGATCGATCGATTGATTAAATTTATTTAGTCACCGATCTAAGATCTGTGATATAATTGTTCAATACTTTAAATTACAACTCTATCACTACATACATTTTAAATGTAATGGTTTATTGTCTATATAAAAAGATATTCAACATTGCTCGTAATTATCCGTTCTTAACGTCATAAGATCCATCAAACCGCTCATCATATGCTCCTAAAGACTCATTTTTCTCATTTTCTTCATGATAAATGTCTTCTTGGTTTCCAACATACTCCTCTTCACCTTCACCAAAACCTTCAATACCGCCCTCTTGCATATTCTCGTCATATTCACCCTCCCCCCAAACTCCCTCCTCATCGATCACACGATCAAAATCACCTGGGTCTTTGCTTGCTAATTCTTGATCTGCGTCATATATAATGCGTTCCAACGCGTTGTCAAACGCAAAACGCGATATAATGGTTGTAAGCAATGTGAATAAGAGAAACACTCCAACCAATCCAAAAGTCGTCCCTAAGACGATCGTCTCGAATGTTATCGAGCTAATGTCGACAACAGGTCCAATTACACCACGAGTATTAACTAACAAAGAAAAACAGATAATTATATTGATAAATATTATTGTAATTAATATACAACCGAAGTGAACGGCACAATAATTAGTCAATTTGAAGATCGTCAGAAACTTCAAGACAATGAGGCCTAATAAACAATTTTGTATTCTACCCAAACCCGACCGAAACAAAATTCTGGAAAATCGCCGTTGACTTTATAAAAGGCTTTCACTACTGGCTAAATACACAAAAGCTAATCCAAGAAGTGTAATAAAAACAAAATTCCAAACTTTATTTCGAAATTAAATTATAGTTAAATTAAATTATCCATTATAATTAATAAACACTAAAGGTAGTTGAGCCATAGGAACAATTACTTTTTATGGCGGTGACGTTGGCGAGGCCGCCGAAACCGACGGCGACGACGATGTTGACGTCGCCACCCCGACGACGACGATAATAATAATTTATGCCTACACTAAATGTTAACTAACTGAAAGAATCAGGAATAAACTTATTCTGACAATTTGCATACATCGTCCAGATTACTTGAATGATATCTTTGTGGAAACAAGATGTTTCTTAAACAGTATATTAGACATAATTATTCAACAATGTTTGATCTAGCTTGTTGAAAGTTTTTTTCACTTATTACTATTATTATGATGATGATAATGACGACGGCGACGACGACGACGGTGACGGTGACGATGACGATGACGATGACGATGATGATGATGATGATGAGATATTTGCAAACTGATTATGTTAATGAATAATCGTTGTCCTACCTGTGCAAAGTTCTCCTAAGTAGCCAGGTTTACATCGGCATATTAAACTCCCTCCAACCGTTGACTCACATATACCGCCATTTTGACAAGGTGAAATTTTACACGGATCGTCTGTGAATAACAAAATAAAATAAAAGACTTTTAGACCGACCGACCAACCGACAGGCTGATTAAACTACTAAGTAGATGAGCATGTTAAACATGTAGTGGACTAAGTAGACCTTGATCAGGGGCGCATCAAGCGAAGCAAGAAGGTGGGTCCGATCCCAATTTGGTGTGAGATCTTAACAAGAAAGTTATGACATAGACGTTGGTCCAGCCTAGTGCCCGGGAAGAGTTTTCTCTACAGATGCACTCTGCTGCACTTTTACAGGTCCAAAGTGTGAAAAAAAATGTATTTTTTCGACTGCAAATAATATTCTGCCAAGTCAATTGGGCGTGGGATCATTGGGTGGCACCCAACTCCTGCGTCTGCTGAGGACGGATATTAATGTTAAAGCGCAAAAGATACATAGTCAATCAATTAAAGATTATTTGATTCAGGTCCAAGACTGACTCGATTATAATTCGCACAAGATAAGTAAAAACATAAACAGAAATTCCTGCAACTAAAATGATAATTATCATGGAACTATTATTGATAGCACCACGATTTCTTTTTGCTCTTACCACATCTGACGGCCACCAGGTTTACACACCTCTCAGCTGTTTCTGCTCTTGTATGATCACAATCTTTGATGTGCGTCTCGTTGCCTTGGCAATTGAAATTTGAGAATTGGCAGTTTCCTTCGTCTCCTCCGTACCTGGAGTGGAAAATGGCAACATAATAACGTTCTATCTTTAACAATATTAATTTATGATGATGATGACGACGATGATGTTGACAAGGACGACAATGCTAATGATAATGATGATGATGACGACGATATATGTTGTTGTTGATGATGATGATGATGACGATGATAATGATGATGATAGTGATGATGATGACGACGACGACGACGACGATGATGATGATGATGATGATGATGATGATAATGATGATGATGATGATGACAATGATGATGAACATGATGATGTTGATGATAATGATGATGATGAAGATGAAGATGATGATGATGATGATGATGATGATGATGACGATGAGGATGACAACGATATAGATAATGTTCATGATAATCGTGATGATGAGAATATTAATTATTCAACTTACCAGGATGCGTCTACAATAATACCGTCGGTGTGACGTTGATCTTGGCCATCTTGGACCTGCATACAGGCTACATTCGCGCTGTTATCGTCAAAGTCATTAGTATGAACATTCGTCCAATCACCTTTGTAGAAAAGTTCTAGTCGACCTTCCGTCATGGATTTTTGGGATATAAGGCGGATATCGAAATCTGAATTGTATAGTATAAAACTGAGAATTATTTTTATTGATAAATTGAATGATTGATCGATTAATTAATCTCTTGATCTATCCGTTGATATCGACTTAACCAAACAAAAAATTGAAAAATTAGTGTAGTAGGCCTAGGTTACTATCGTAGTACGAGTTACTATTAGCTTGAGGTAGGCTAATTTGTTTAGTATGGTTTACTATTATATGCATGAGTAGTATTAGAGCATCAGTTAATATTAGAGTATGGGATAGGCCTTTGGCATAGTATTGGAGCAGTGGTTTACTATTACTATTAGTGTATGGGTTTTACTATTAGTGTATGGGTTTAATAGAGTATGGCTTTCTATTAGAATATGAATCAGTCTAAGAGCATGGATAACTAGATTATGGGTTATTATTAGAGAATAGGCTGCTATTATGGTTGACTAATAGTAGTCGAGCTAATAGGCCTATCCCTGTTTATACTCGTAATGTAAAAAATTGAAAATTTACTCTTTTAGAGTGAATTTAAAGAGTGAGAATGACCTGAAGGACAACTCTTAAAGAGCGAATTATCTGCACTACAAATCCACTCTTGTGGAATGACTTTTGCAAAAAAATGAGTTACCGCATTCCCTTGGAGTGAATTTTTAATCATTTGACGTTGAATTTTCAATCATTTGGAGTGCATTTTCAATCATTTGGAGTGAATTTTCATTCATTTTGGATTGAATTTGCAATCGATTGGAGTGGATTTTCATTCGTTTTGGAGTGGTCCCTCAGGGCACTCCTCAAGGTAGATTTTTCACTCTTTTACATCACGGAGTTATAATTATATAACTGCTCTATGCTTACATTAAGCAGAGTATGGAGCACTTTGTGTTGTTAGCAGAGGCGGATCCAGAATGTCTAAGGGGGATGCATCCCGGTTAAAAAAGCAAAAAAGCTGCGGGTCTGACTTTGCCTCCAGGATTCCATAGCCGCTGTGCATCTATTTTCACTATTTCATTGTCACTATACTGTTAATCCCGCTCCCCTTAAATCCGCCACTGATTAGATCACCTGTCACCAATACAGTCGATTACTAGCAGATTATCTTTTCATAAGAATGGGTTGCCAGGGGAGGATTTACGGGTGGGGAGCAACCGGCGCGTGCCCCCTCATCCATTATCGTCAAAACGTAGTTCAGCGCCTTCCCCCCCCCCCCCACACTTATAGGTGCACCGGGTCAAAAATTAACAATAAAAACCCAAAATACGACCAAACTCGGGTACCGGAGCACCAAAATGGGGAAATGACCCTTTTTTGGTTGCAGGAAAAAACCGGCAACCACGCCCACCCATACCCAGAGCCGTATCTATCTATGGCTCTGCCCATACCTGGAAAAGTTCGCCCGATCCTGGATCCGCCCCTGGTTGCTAAAAGGGTGGCTTACTATTAGAGTGTGAGTTATTAATAAAATTTACTAATTCAGTTTAAATTCAGCTTTACGGTAATAAATTCTCACCCGCAAAACACATCAAGCCAGCCGCTTGCTCATTGCTACACTTTTGCTCTGTCCTGCTGGTGTACGTCTCATACGGACAATCCTTTAAGGCGATCTCGCTACCATTGCATTTAAATTCACTGTAAAAGTAATCGACATCCAGTCCACTTCCGTACAGAATATTTGTCCTGAAAATACACATATTATTATTAGATGTAAAAAGCGAACTTTAGTGAAATATCAGTCGATCGAGTTAATTAAACCGTGAATTAATCCACTCTTTAAAAATTGACGTTTTTGTAATGAAATGCGTCTATTCAATCTATTGAAATCACTCTCGTAGGAGTAAAGAGTCACTCCATTGAGTGGAAATATTTCCCCACTCCATGTCCCACTCTCATCAAATTTCTCTCAACAAGCGAGTGTTATTATTTAAAAGTTGAAATATCTAACCATTCCGTACTTCATTAAACTCCATTCTCCACAATATATTTGAGATATACAATACAATTCGAGAGTGGCATGCACCCCCTTTGGAGGCCAAAAAAAAAAACACAATAAAACTATGATACAAATATGAAAATCTGTACCTCGATTGTGGCATTAGATGGAGTGACAATAGGGGATTTTTTTTGCTTGTTGGTCCTGTGTACAACATGGCTCATGTGCATGTTAAAAATGCAGTCACTTTGGAAATGAATGATGGATGGAAAAAATACCTCTGCACTACTATGCACTACCAGGGGCGAGATCCTAGATCCACCGACCGAAAGGGGGGGGGGGCACTTTCATGTCAACGTAGATTCGAGTGGGCGTGGTTGGCCGTTTTCTTCAAAATTGTGCAAAAAAATGTATTTTTAGGTTTCAAAAGGGGGGAAGGGTCCGTTGCCCCCCCCCCCCCCTTTG
>JAOTQE010000018.1:35264-48506 GCA_025631205.1 Nesometra sesokonis
CCATGATCTCATTGCTTGGAGTAGGCCTATGTATAATACTGTACTGTATAGGTACTCAACAATTATTTAGCGCCTCCAACGTTTCATTTGATGGTTCTCAATACATCATTATTTTGCATTTGAAAAGGCTTTTGTGATTGCGTAGTGGAATCGGTCAATACAATCCTATTGAAACAACAGGGCTGCCTTCTATTGAAATGCATCCCTTTTAAAATAAAACCCAATCGGCTATACAAAACAGCGAAAAACGGCAACCTGCGGGCGTGGTGTAACAATACTGCATGAGTAATACAAGAATTCCTGAATATTTTTAATAGTTGTGCGACGACAATCCGTCAAATTGGATATAGTACAGATATTATTTTCGCCGGTGTTTTTAATACATTAATGATGTTGATTCGGTAGATGAATTTTGCCCAAATTTGAGGACTAAACGACAATAGATCAGCGGAATAAATAAAACGAAACCACTGGGTAATTATAAATCCATCAATACTTGTCGTGTGTGTCATAGTGATGTTTGTGGTTAATATTAATAATTGTGTTTTTTTATGTAAAGGTTGCGTTGATCGTGTAGAATATACAAATGTCTGCCGATGTGACACAAGGGAATTCGACACAAGATGGGGGAAATAGGCTTTACCAGAAGAAGAAGAAGGGGAGACAGTCCCGACCCCAGAGTACAGCAGATGCCCTGTCAACCGGGTCTAGCAATGGAAGTGTGGTGAGTATGGGGATTTTAGATGTTACGTCATCCGTCTTGCCTGGTGGTGACAAGTCTTTGGTAGACATGTTCTAATTTAGTGTTTTATAGCATTCCACTTGTTGATATGACTTAACGTGTAACTTCTAGACGTATTATATTTAAAACATATAGATAATTTTCTGTCTATGTGTATTAATTTGGTTTCAATAATAAACTGTGATTGCGTAGTATAGTAATGTATAAAAGTGAGGTTTCGCAAACTTACGAAATACGAAAACGGATACGTCACACTCCAATTTTTGAAAGTTCCTAAATATGTTCAAAAATACATAAGATTTTCTACCTTTGAATTTTTGATGATCGTCGTAAAATACTGACCAACTGTGACAGATATTTAAGGTGTTTTTCTATTCCAATGTTACATAAATTTATGACGTATCCGTTGTCGTATTCGTATTTCGTAAATCTGCGAAACCTCGCTAATGTACAATAACATGCCAATCATTATTGAATCAATTTGAACTTTTTTAACATTACTAGAAGACGTAATTAAAAAAAAAGAACAATTGGTATAATATGTGGAAGCAGTTGGCGCAGCGGTGGCGTTTCGGGCTTCCAATCATGAGGTCGGTGGTTCGAAACTCACTCTGGTCGATTGTTTGTGTTCCTAGGCAAGACACTTTATCCACGTTGCCTCTCTCCACCCAGGAGTAGAAGTGGGTACCTGGGAGGTACAAATGCCATATGCGCTGATTACGGCTGCAACATTATGGAATGTATTGTATTCCATAGGTGTTTGTTCCAATGACTGGGGGTAATAACTGTGAGGCGCTTAGAGGCCTTGGCAATAAGCGCTATATAAATGTCACATATTATTATTAATATATGGCCTCCGTAATCATTAACCAATATTAATTTGTGGTTTCGTGGGTTTCAAGCATGGGAATGTACTATAAACATGATAATAACATTTCACTTTTTTGAATAAGTAATAATACTCTTATTTATTTTTTTAATTTATTTTTTAAATTTTATTCATTTTGGCAAAAACATTAAAACAATACAGAAGAAAGAAAATAAAATATGAAAGACAAAACAACAAATCAACAAGTGCTAAGGAATATCAAAAGCAATATTGCTGTCATCCGATTAGGGTGTGCTATTCCAGTAGCATGTTCATTTACAGCCATTCACCAATTAGTCATGGACTAAACCTTTTTGAAATTGCCAAAATAATTTCTTTAGCCATTCAAAGACAAATGTCATATTAGTCAATGTGGCTACTAAAAAATATTCTAGTATGGACCTTAGCCAAATGGCTAGCGGTCTTAAATTCATAAGCACGATACAGTGTATCCAGGTATATCCAACACAAAAATGGCGAGTTACTGTTTTTTTTGTTTGTTTTTTTTTTGTGAATTTATTAAAAATAAACTAATAATTTGTTTTTTTGTGAGTGCAATAAAAATAAAATAATAATTTAATTACTTAATTAGATAATACAATTACATATGTTGTTATCATCCTAATAAAATTTAATCTAGTAATAGTGACCATCCTATAGTAAAAACTTTAAAGAGTTTACATTTATCTAATTTATCCTAGTCTTATTTTTTGGATCTACATTAAATTTTATTATTATTTCCTGTATGAGTGCTCGAACACCCTAACCACACCTGGATACGCAACTGTTGTGTTGATTGCAACTTATCATTTCATTTCAACTTTATTTTAGACTTGTAGTCTAAATCCATTATATAAATAGACATAACATTATAATTCAAAGCATTACATTTTTTATGGCCAGACTGCTATACTCATGATCTATATTTTAAATGGAAATTCGTGTGTTACGATTATACCGTACGTCATTATATGCTATTTATATTAGACATAAATAGAAGCGAATTAATTTACTCATAACCATGGTTATGTCAAGCGTTGTTATTATAATGATCCGAGACTGCTATATAGAATAGTAAGTCTCAGTAATGATGTAGGAATGTATTGATAGCAAACCAACA
The DNA here is from genome assembly GCA_025631205.1 of Nesometra sesokonis. NCBI lineage: Eukaryota > Metazoa > Echinodermata > Crinoidea > Comatulida > Antedonidae > Nesometra > Nesometra sesokonis. The sequence continues at coordinate 37,995 of JAOTQE010000018.1, forward strand.
ATAAAAAATAATCGCAACTTACAGGATTATATTAAATAATAATTATGTTACTTACAATTGAACCCTTTTGCGAACATAAAAACAAAATGTTTTAAGAGACCACGTGACGCACACACTTTTTAAAATGGTTTATATAAATTTTATAATGGTCATATCAAATGTATTTCTTCTGTTGAAATATATAAAAAGGTTGTTTTAATTAACAATAACTTAAATAATTCATAACCTCCAATTTTTAAAATTAAAAAGTGTTTAATGGATTGCACCTACAGTGGTTGAAGTTTTGGCTGTGACAATCCACGCTATGGCACGCATTTTGTGCCTTTTGATTGTCTTTTCAATCATAGCCATGGTTATGTCAAGCGTTGTTATTATAACGATCTGAGACTGTTATAAAGTAATATTAGTCCCAGTAATGATGTAGGAATGCGTTGATAGCAAACCAACAATGAAAAATAATCGCAACTTACAGGATTATATAAAATAATAATTATATGTTACTTACAACTGAATCCATTGTGAACATAAAAACAAAATGTTTTTAGAGACCACGTGACACACATTTTAAAATGGCTTGTATATTTAGAATGGCCATAACATAGGTTGTTCTTCTGTTCAGATAAATTTAAAAGTTTCTTTTAATTATCAATAAAATACATAATTATATTACTCATAACCTACTTACAAAATTGTCTTAAACATTAGGTGTACATCCCCATTAGAAAGTGTTATCAAGTCTTATCACAATGAAAAAAATGGTTTAGTTTCCACTTGATTGCTTGGCTGTACAATATACTGTATTCCTATTGTTTATAAACATTAATGTGATAAGCCAGTGAAGCGGTTATTTAAAGATTACCCTATACATTTCTTTGAAAATGTAGAGTAAAATTGATAAAATTTTCTAATGAGAATGTACACATAATGAAATCCAAATACTACCGGTATGACATATGGTATTTAACTATAGCACCTTCACTGTTGAATGTAATTGTTTTTAAACGCTCCTTAGTCGATTTTATATGCAGCCAAATCAAACTTCCAAGAGCACCCCTTCGGAGGAAACGATTACCCCTTCAGACAAAAGAACTATAGGCAAAATATTTATGACGAATTCTCAAAATTCCCGCCCATCCCTTTTATCCCTTTCTTCCATCACGCCGCCAATCTTCTATGAGGTCCTAGGCATAGGTTATTCTCGTCACCCCAATACTTTTTTAAAACTATATCAATAAATATTTTCTTCCATTTTCTATATATCTTCTTTCATCTCTTGACCCTGATAATTTGAACATTGGTTCAACTGAAAATTCCCTGTCTATGATAGTGTAGGCTTTATATTGTATGTAAGTTTATATGTAGTTGAAGCTTATAATAACCCTTGATGGCCTACCTGTATGAAACAAAGTAAAGTGAATTGAATTGCAGGGTCGGATCCAGGATCCCTTGAAATTGTGGGGGAGGTGCTCTTCCAGGTCCGGGTGGGCGTGGTTTCCTGTATAATTCCGATGAGCAAAAAAGGGCATTTCACCATTTTGGTGCCTTGGCAGCCTACTTTTACGTGTATTTGGGTTTCTATGGTACATTTTTGACCCGGAGCACCTAATATAAGAGGGGCGCAACTACGTTTTGACGCTAATGGGGAGGGGGAGGCGCTTGCGCCCGCCTAAATCCGCCCCTGAATTGAACCGACGTGAAAAAATAACAGGTTTGTTAAGCTCACCCTTCTTCCCGAATACGCCCCTGGTAACTTTTTGTAAACTTTGGTCCTATAAAATTTCCATAGTGTATGGTTCTGGTTTTGTACTCGATATTTTAGATTGTTTCAACACAATGAATTAGTTATCATTTGATCTATAGCTTTTTGCTCCGGTTACAAACTTTTTTTGTTAGAAGTGTGGGAGGAATGTCTAGTGTAACGGGATCTTGTAATCATAAATACTCTTGTCTGTATTAGACATACTTCGATGGTCTTTATTCATTAATTATAAACGTTTTGATGCTATCCCAGAGCTACTTATCCTTTAACAATACTCTCTTAATGTAAAAGATTGAAACTTCACTCTTTTGGAGTTAATTTTAAAGAGTGGGAGTAACCTGAGAAACCACTCTTAAAAGAGTAAATTATCAGCACTCCAAATCTACTCTTTTGGAGGGAATTTTCTGCAAAAGAGTGGGTCTATAGTTACTTTTCAATCGATTGGAGTGAATTTGGAGTGGTCACCCAATGTCACTCCACAAAGAGTGGATTTTCACTTGCTTCATTAACAGAGTAAAAAAGTAACTGGTAGCTCCGACAAGAAGGCATGGAACTACCTGTCTAATTAAGTAAAATAATTAGCCTAGGTAGTAGTCTTTGTTCAAGACGGTGATCCGGTCTAATTTGTGAAAAGAAAATCAAAGTAGGCCTACACCAAATGCGCTCCATAGCGTGGATTGTCATATCAAAACTTAACAACTGAAGGCGCACTTCATTAAACACTTAAAATATAAAATACAGACCAGGGCCAAGTCTAGGTAGCTAAGTCTAGGTAGAGGCATATTCAGCGGATCTAGGGGAAAGTTGAACAAACATAGGTGTGAGAATGAAACAGTAATTATTGTCTCTATCGATGTACTCTGGCGCCCTTATGGCCCAAAGTGTGCAATAAAGTAACTATAGTATTTATCAATGTTTAAGATCAATTGAATCAGTAATATGATTTTCACACATTAGAGTTTTAGACTTTTGTTGAGAGATTTGTATTTGATGTACAACAATCAAGATATTTTCTGGGATGTCCGCTTATAACATACCAAAAGCCGCTTACGGGAGGTGACCGCTTACGAGAGGTACTAGATGCTCTAATTAGATAGAAAAAAACAAACGTGCTTTTGTAAAAGTGTCCGTTATGAGAGGTGTTCGTTTACAAAGGGTATCTCCACAGGGAGGTTCAACTTTAGCCCTGAAAGGGAATTGAATTTACTGAACAATAAGGATAATCCACCAAAGTCCGAAGTGATCTTTTTTTTCCAGTGAGATCCTTCTGGTGGTGATTGAGCAGTAGGCCTACACGTCGAGACAACCACCTATTTCAAAGATTGAATTGCGTTCTTTAACATGAACATGAGCCACGCAGTACAAGGGACCAACGGCATAACGTCTCATCCGAAAGACGGTGCGCTGTTAACTTGTATTTTGACGCTCCAGCCGAGATACAAGGAGAGTGGTGTTCGATCGAACCATGGACACAGCGTGGAGGATTTTAAACATGATTGTTTGGACAGAATGGCTTCGTCAGAGGTGTACAGTGACCATGGAACCATCAATTTTCAAAACTTGCTCATTACCTGTATAACATAGATAGGCATACGTAAGAATTTAAGGACTTAAACATATAGTACTGTATTAAAAAATGTATCAGGGCATTAGATACAGACACAGCGCTCTTGTTTGTTAATCACTGCACGCACGCGTTTTGCGCACAGTACGCACGCATAGAAGTTTATACCTCTCTCTCTCTTCGTGGTTTCACTGACGACTTGTTTACGGTATGTCTTTGTTGTAATGATTATCTTCATAATTGTCTTTTACCTTTCTGTGACACAATGACATATTATTTCAAGTAACAGATTACGCAGCGAGATCGGCGCAAAACAGTAACCATATAGAATTATAAGTCGTTTCAAATATTTGTAGCGTTCACCTGTTCTCGTCTGATTAGGCCTTGAATTGTACCCATCATTAGTATCATATGATGTAAGTTTCTACTTGGATACTTTAACTGAAAACTGGTGAGCTTGCTTATCTTCTGAATTTCATGGAAAATTTCATCTCTTTTCAACCGTGCTCCAATTTGCATGTATCATATTTTAATTAGCGGTGTTAGGGTTAGGATTTCCCTTTTTTAAATAGTAGTAGTATTCATATTTCTAATTACGAGTTCAAGAGTTTAAAACTCATGCTTATTGGTTGTTTGTGTTCTTGGTTAAAGCACTTTATCCACGATAGCCCCTCTAACTCCCCACCACCAATATGCTGGGTACAAATGCTGGCACACGCGTTTATTATGCCTCATGAAGCGCTTATAGAAGTTTCATTCTATAAAACAAATCTTAAATCGTTCTTGATGGAAAGGAAGACATAGGCCTAGTTCCCCTGGGTTACAGTAGTGGATTTTTTGGGGTGGGGGGGGGGGTGCGTATGGCAGGCCTAATCCTCTCCTAAAAAATATTGACCCGATTTTGGGGGTTTTTTTGCGCTTAAAGAGAACGGAGTAATAAATATAGATGCACAGCTGCTGTATATAAGGACTCTCAAAGGCAGAGGCGGACCTGTTATTGTAACCAGGTTTTTTATTGTCAAAACCAAAACCGGGTCTTACCCCCCGCTCCTCACCGCCCACCCATAAATCATAATCCTGGATCCGCTGCCTGGTTTATAGACTGTATTACCCAAAGTAGTATTAGGTTTACAAAACATTTTTTTTATTTTATTTTTTATAAAAGCTCTCACGCATAATGTGTTTAAGGCATGTGGACCTATTTTGATGTCTTACACATACATCGTTTTCCTCACGCATTGGTAGAATTCTCACCCATATACGAACGATACGTAAGCATCGTTTTTCTCACCACGTATGAAAAAAAAAATAGAACAGAACACGGTAAATATGATCACTGCCCACTGGAAATATGGACGCAAATATAAAAGGCAAAAAAAAACCCCGGGTTTTTCTCTTCTCTTTTTTTTTTTCTTGTCATAACAAAATCGGGAAAATAGGGCGGGGTTGGGTTTGTCTCACACAATCCGTCAAACAGCTGGCAGATATACTGCGTATTTCGTGTATGAACCTCCTAAAAGCATCTTTTGCTCACAAGCAATTGCATTTTAATTTGCCTCGAGGGTCAATAAAGCTGTTTACATATATAAACGATATATTATTCATCAAAATTTGCAATTGATGTATCTTTATATTTTATTTTCCAGAGATTAAAACTAAATAAGCTAAACGATTATGAAGCAGACGACGCTAAAATGGTCACGGTGTTTGGCGTTGCAAACGAAGAGACGCCGAGCTCAATGAAGCTTAACCCCCTCTACGACAAAAATGGCACTATTGAAGTGACGCCAGAAGAGGCCGACCAAGTTAGAAGGGCGACAATGTCAGGAAAAAATTACCATCCTAAAAATAGGCCTAGAAGTAGTGATTACTCCTCAAGGTAGGCCTATTTAAAAAAAAAAAATTGGATCCGCGCCTGTAGCTAGTCTTGATTAAAAATAAAAATTTATTTTTGGCCTGTTAGCGAACACTAACATGAATAATTCAACAATTTTTGTATTTTTTAATATCAGACTTCCTCAACCAGAAATAATGAATTAGAAAGACTGGCATTAAATTGCTAGGTCTTGATTAAAAAAAAATTTTATTTTTGGCCTGTTAGCGAACCCTAACATGAATAATTCAACAATTTTGTATTTTTTAATATCAGACTTCCTCAACCAGAAATTATGAAGTAGAAAGAATGGCATCAAATTGCACCGGATGCTTCCCCATTAGCAGTATATTAGTCAAACAAATTGCTTAATTGTCAAATTTATATTTAAATATTGTACAGGCCAGTGTCGATATCAACGGATCCTGCAACAAAACCAGAAGACGTAGTGATCGAACCAAAGATTGCATACAGTAAAAACTTCCGGTTTAAACACAGTCAGAAATCAAAGCAAAATAATACAAATGCAGCAGGCGACAGGAATGGTTCAGTTGTGAGTATCGTGAAGAGCAATCAGTCCATCAATCCATCAATCAAACCACCTATCAATAAATTAATCAATCAACCTCGAATTAATCATAAATTGATCAATCAGGAATCAATCAATAAATCGATCAATCAATCATTCAATCGCTCAACCAGATCAATCAGTCCATCAATAAATAAAACTCTCAACCAAATCAATTAATCGGGAATCGACCAATCATTTAACCGACCAACCACTCAATCAATCAATCAACCGACCAACCACTCAATCAATCAACCAACCAACCACTCAATCAATCAATCAATTAATCAATCAATCAATCAACCGACCAACCACTCAATCAATCAATCAATCATACAGTTGATCAATAAATCAATCAATCAAATAAACAAACACAAATAGACAGACAAACAGACACAATCAATCAATCAACCGATCTATCAAACAATCAATTAATTTATCAATAAATCAATCAGTTTATCAATCAATCAATCAATTAATCAACCAATCAATAAATCACTCAACCAATCAACCACTCAACCTATCAATCAACCAATCAATGAATCAACAGAAAAACCTCTCAATATAATCAAACGACGAATTAATCAACATAATAAACAACCACTCAGTCAACCGACAAATAGATCAATCAACCTACTGGCCACTTAATCAACCAATCAATCTGTAAATACGTTGAATTAATGAATCAATCAATCAACCAATTAACCAATCAATCAGTCAATCGATTAGTTAATAAACCCATATTGACCAAGCAAACAAACCAAAATATTTGATCTGTGGGGATTGTTGATTATTTAGATATTGTTCATCATTGTCTTTCAGAAAAGCTTTGGAAGAGTAATGCCCTCCAGAATACACAAGGTAAGAGTAATTATAACCCTTCAAAAGAAATAAGCACCATCGAATTCAGAGATCCGTTTAATTCGATTCCACTTAAAACCCTTTCGGTTTTTAAGGCAAGCTTAAATCTCAAGACCCTGAAAAAACTTTAGACTTACTTAAGGGATTTCCTTGTGATAATAGCGATAGGTCTGATGATATAACCAATTAGAAATTAAGCTATGAAAAGAAAATTCGATAAAATATACATTTCAATTGTAAATTTTAAAACAAGTATTTAAAATCATAGTGCCCTTAAAAATTACCAAAAACATTAAATATTTATGTAATAAACTAAATTTATCATACCGTTTCCGTACTGTTTTCGTACTGTTTCCTAATTTAAACATTTAAATCTAAAGGTGTTAATAATTTCCAAACTCCTGTCATCCATTTTCATTAACTACGGGGTGATTTTGTGGTTTGGTGGTTAACATGCTTGCCTTCCAATCCCAAGGTCCTGGGTTCAACCCTGGCTGGTTATTTTCTATGTCCAATAGTGCCATTCCCTAAACCTCGGGAGATTTTATATAGAAAGCATGACGTAGTTCACATCTTGTTAGTGCCTATAAAACTCGTTGCTGTATGTGACACGAATTACAAATTAAAACAATTTGCGCTATATAAGTATTTAACCTTTAATAATATTCTATTGTAATGTATTTATCAATTTTATGTAATAATTAATATTTTGATAATTTACGTAGTTTCTATAGGCCTAGTGGAATTTCAATATCTTTTGTACCGAAATACACTGAAATTAATTTCCGCATGTGTATGTTTATTGTAATGTTACTAAGTAATTTATTCTTGTATTTTAAATGTACTGGGCATGATGAGAGAATAGTATAGCACTAAACAGACTCGCCATTTAAAAAAAATAAAGATATAAAATAACGAGAATGGAAAGGCTCACGATGGGGTCATTACACTAAGCTTTTATTACAAATTATGCCAAATCTAACTCCGTGTTAATTTTTTTTTAGAACAAGCATAACTCGTTAGCTGGTTTGGATTCATCGACGACGGGATCGGTCACAAGTAAAAACGGCAGTGCCAATGCAAGAAAAGCAGAAGTAGAAGCTCAAGCTGTGCAGAACAATATTCGCCGAAATTGTCGTAAAATGATTCTATTTATCCTGTGTTTATTACTAACAGCTTTAATTGTAACAATTCTCTTGTACTTTACTATAGGAAATGGTAACAAGGATGAGTAGGATTCTAAAGGGAGATTTTACCCTTTTTACGACGCGGCGGCCCTGGACACTCGCCCGAATAAGTGTTCTGTTTGAATAAGGGACCATCTAATTATCGTGGATTTATTTAAAGCGCTTGAATATGCAAATTCATTCGTCAATTATATGCATCTTTAGGATTTTCGGTCGGTTTCTGTTTCTTTAAACCCCCCCCCCCTACCCCCATCATTCTTAATTTTTCATTAACAGTTCCTATAAAATCTAAACTATAGTTTTCCTTAAGTAAGTGCCTTTATAAAAAGTGCTAAAATTGTATAAACTTGATTGATAAGGGTACACGGCAGTGGGGGAGGGAGGGGTGAGGGATAGGATCGGTTAGCAAAAGAAATAAAACATAATGGCCTACACTTTATCACTTTGCTAAATAACAAATGTTGGTTTACTTATGAAGCTCCCTTCAACTGTAATTACTATACTCATGCACTACGAAATTTATTAATAATATTAGTAGAATCTCATTAAGGGACATTTTGGGACCAACACAAGTGTCACTGATGCGTTTTATCAGAATTGAAAGACTTACATCCCATCATATTGTTTGAAGGACCGTTTTAGGGGTGATACCGAGTTATCAATTCTGATTATAAGGAGGTTATGTATTAATATTATACAAAACATTATTTATTTTAGGTGTCCTAAAGTGTAGCTTACATAATGTAGATTAAGGACTGTGTTTTTGTTACTTTGAAATCCCTTATGTATACCAATATACTCAAATACACAGTATAGCGTGCCAAAATTTCGTGTTGTTTTTAGGGGTCTAGGGTCCTCCTTAGGCCAATTTCAAACAAGATGCATTTCCTGTGTATCTGAGAGGTAATTTCCACAGATAATTTATAGTAAAAATTAGTTTTATTAAGTTCAAATACTATTCGTCAAAAGAGGGGAGGGGTCTGGTTCCCCCTCGCGCCTGTCATGTAATGACAAGATTATCAGCGAAAAATTCTACATTTAACATTGGAAAGATCAAAATATTACCGTTAATAGGGACACTTCTTAGTATTTAATATTCTTAATGTTATCTGTGAACGCCAACATCCTAGTTTGACAATCAATTCCGTGACAAAATCCCCAGGTGGATTTAAGTTTAGACCAGTGATTGAATACCTGAACCTCAATTTAACCTTAACGTTATATTTTTAAGTTTATTACAAATACTGATATATTAGGCCTATGATAATTTCTCAAGTGAATATACCTGTTTTGTTAACATTCTAATTTAGTTAGTGGTGGCGCCAGGATTTGCCCGACGGGGGTAATGGTCCCCGACAGGGGGGGGGGGGAAGACAACGAGGGGAGGAAAGTCCGGGTGGGCGTGGTTACCGGTTTGGTGTTGATGAGCAAAAAAACCGTTATTTTCCCGTTTTTGACCCATTTTATGTCTATTTTCTGCTTTTTGGGGTCTATTAGTATTATACATTATTTTTATTTTGCTTTTCCTGACGAAAATGGTCTCCGACGGGGGCCCTGGCCACACAGCCACCCCCTGGCGCCACCATTGTTTAGTATTGTGTTCACTAAGCAATAAGTATACCTTAGCGAATTTTAACGTTTCTATGAATGGTGGTTACCTGGGTGATAGGACATTTTTAAAAACCTTGCTTTTATAATTAAAGTGTTATCACTCGTGACATATCTGTTTTCGTTATCGTATACCGTTAAAATTTTGCGAAACATCCCTAATCTAAAACTACGTGTTTTCATGTAATACTTAACTTCTTAATTTGTTGCAGTAATTTAAAATACATAGATGTTTAAAAGGTCATTTTAATATGAGGCTTAAAATATGTATGTTGCCCAAGTCTGACCGACCCAAAATTTCGAAAATCGAGGTCGGGCTTTTTTTAGTTTTCACATTTCCCGATTTTGTGACGGAATCAATTCAATTCAAAAGACATTTATTTTCTTTCAAACCATTTTATATGTACAATTAGTAGTAAGGCGACAGTCTTGTGTTGGGCATGCCTGAAGTCAATTCAATATAAAACAAAATAGAAAAGCGGAAAATAAAAATAATACATGATAAAATACAATATGTAAGCCAAGAAATGTTTTTAACTAATAAAAATATACTATATATACTGTATATTTGTACAAATAATAAATAAAAATAAATAAATAGATAATTATATAAATAAATTTATTCATTTATTCATCTATTCATTAATTCATTCAAATAAATTATAAGTAAATAAACATATAAGTTATCCGGGGTTTACATACTTAAAGTGATCCAAAACTAACTACAGTATAGGGAATACAAACGTTTATTGAAAATACAGTACCTAACTGGTGCTTACTAAAAACAAAAATGATCACCCGACCACCCGACCCAACTGTTAAAAAAGGATTGCTTGGCCAGCATAATTTTTTTGACGTGATTGTGTAATGGTGGGTTCCCACTGCCGATCAATCCCGATCAAAGTAATATGGACTGGTCGGGATCGCTCGGAAATGGTATTAGAGGTCAATCTACCTTGATCGGCATCGCCAAAATGAATGCCGATCAAGGTAGATTTACCCAATTCAATTCAATAATATTTATTCAACCAATGGATCAGAACTTAACAATAAACAAAAATAATGATAATAATAAGAATTATAATAATGCCA
>JAOTQE010000018.1:52025-66549 GCA_025631205.1 Nesometra sesokonis
ATCATTCTGACCAAATTTCATTGAAATCTGAGGGGGTCACCTGGGGACCACTGGTTGATTTGACACGGAATGACCCAGCAAGCAATGGTAAATTTTTATGAGATGAAAAAAGAAGAAATCCGTATACCATTAAGACGCAGATAGACATGAGGTGAACATTGCCGAACTGCAGAACGATGAGATGGAACATGAAGTGAACGTTGCCGGACAGAGCGATGAGATGGAACATGAGGTGAACGTTGTCGGATCGGACAGAGCGATGAGATGGAACAGGAGGTGACCATTGCCGGACTGCAGAACGATGAGATAGAACATGAGGTGAACATTACCGGACACAACGATGAGATGGAACAGGAGGTGACCATTGCCGGACTACAGAACGATGACATAGGACATGAGGTGAACATTGCCGGACAGAACGAGATGGAACATGAGGTGAACATTGCCGGACAGAACGATGAGATGGAACAGGTGGTGAACGTTGCCTGACAGAACGATAAGGTGGAGCAGGAGGTGAACGATTCTGGACAGAAAAATGAGATCGAACATGAAAGAAAATCAAGTTGTTTGTAACAATCCGACTGCATGGGCATACATCATTATTCATTTCGGAGATTTGATAGGATTATGCACAGCAATATCAAGACATCCTCCATTTCTTAGGCTAGTATATAAATTTTTAATGATCAAGAGATCTGAAACAACATTTGTTCAATAATATTGAATAGAAATAAAAAACTCCATAAAAACCTTTTCAATAATGGTTTAATCCCAATATATTATGAAGACATCACTTACCTTGGGGATTTTTCAAAACCAAAACATCTCCAGAGAGAAGTTGCTTGGGAACTGTATGATTTAATTGTTTATCGTATAAGTTAAACTTAAACACATACTTTTACATACATGATATAAGGAACTATGGGCCCTGTCCAGCAATAGTGGTTACGGCTATTATAGATCAGCACCAATGTTCAAGTCAAGACTAATTGAGAAAGCACAAACATGTAAAATGCTTTAAGGATCACCGATTTCTCTGTCTAGTCTTCTTTCAGAAATTCTCAGGCAAGCAAATCTTTAATAACCAAAGTTTTTGGTATAATGAAGAGGATAACATTGGTCAAGTAGCTTTGTCTGATCAACTAATTATTAAAATTGGTAACCTTCTTATACACATCAAATAAAATGTGACTTGTGACTGAATCAAAATTGAACTGAACAACCTGACATCACCTTCAAATGCTTTACAGTTCACCCATGATTTGAAAAAATCATGTTAATATTGGCTAAAGCTAGTAGAGATGAGATAAGAAAAAAGCAGCAAAGGATTTTCTGAAATTAATAAATCTTTTATTTTCCACCAAACTAGTCAGTGTTTGCTGGATGAGACACTTTTGGATCTCACATTAAGAAGTGATGTTAAAAACTTGGTGCAGATAAACTTAAAAAATAAAGAGAACATTTCTCACTACAGAATTTCAAGGGGAGGAAATACAATAGAAAACTGTTTTGGCATTATGACAGACAAGTGGAGAATTTTAGGCAACCGATATGCTCAAGAATACAAGCAGTGGTCAAAACTGTGCATCCTACGCAATTATTTGATGTAAACAGAAAATGCACAGTATATTCCAAGTGAATTTGTAAACAATAGAGGGCACCATTTCACAAAAAAACTGTTTTATTTATCGCAAATATCTCAAAGGTGTTGCAAACTAAAAAGGGCGTGTTAGTATAGGGAAATATTTTAAAAGAATGATTTATCTTGGACCCGGTAGTATTTATATTTATATTTACATTATTATTTAAATCTACCGTGTAAATATTATTGTGTCATGGGTAAAAATTCTGGGTCCAAGACTCACCGGAAAAGATATCAAGGTGGCCTAACTGCTACACAACGAAAGAAACGGCGTCTTGCTTAAGCATTAAGCAAAAGCGTAGACAACGAATGTGCCGATAATAACAACAATGAAAGTAATGACGATATTTATTTGAATCTTAGAAACGAAATTAAAAAATAAAGATATCAAAATCAAAAACCTAGAAACCAAAATTAATAATTATAAAATTGAACTTTAAAAAAATAGAGAAAATCACAAATGACATCCATGCGTCAGGGGAAAAACACAAGGTTACGCTTGCAACATGTTCCAAAGACGAGAATGGCCTCTTGCTCACAAAACCATTCGGCAGCACATCGCACTGCCATGCATCTCTTCCAATTACTGTTCTCAATATTGGGAACCCCAGTTCAATGGCTACCACTAGGGTTCTAGAAAAACGAGAAACTTGCCAAGGAATATGGGTAAACATAACAGTTACCCAAATTACGAACAAACTAAAATATCTTCGCCGGGAATATACGAAGGCAAAAGACAACAACAAATCGGGGCGTGCCAAAATGACTTCCCCGTTTTATGACACAATTGATAGAATACTGGGGACACAGGACCTCAACAATCTCGAAATAGTGCTTCAAAACGGCGTAAACACGGCTAAAGATGAACATAAGGAAATCGATGAAAGTCAAGCTGATGAAGAAGGTATTAAAATGTTCCCTGCCTATTCCTAGGCCTAGCCTAGGCTAACCTAAAGCCTACAACAGTCCTAGCTTAGGCCTAGGCCTGGTTGATAGGCCCAGACCTCGACTTGTTGACATTTGAACTATGTAAACTAAGTAAATTAATCAATACTTTGAGCACTTAACAGGCCACCTGGGGTCATTTTCGGACATCAAAAGATTACAATCTCACAAGGAAGCATTCCCCCGAACCCCCTACAATTTTGATTCTCTACTGCCATGCATCTCTTCCAATTACTGTTCCCAAGCTGGGAATTAAAATAAATTAACATCACAATCACCTACTTTACAAATCACCAAGGCCAACTGCAATTATCCACTATTTTGAAGACTACCCACCCAAGTTTGTATAATTTAGTTTTAAGTTGAAAAGAATAATTTCTGTATTTTATCTAAAAATAAACTCTTTTTCTTTTTCAGAAAGTGAAAAATTTTTGCCAGGCACAAAAGTTTTCTTGCCAGGTAAAGTTTGGGATGGCGAGATTGTGAGTGTAGGAGAAGGTATGTTGTTTATGTAGTTTTGAGTTGAAAAAAATAATTCCTCTATTTTAATATACTTTTTTCTTGTTCCAGTAATTATACGTGGCAATAAAAGGGTGAATAAAATCGCGGAAATTGTGTAGTGAAACGGCTTAGGCCTAGGGCCTAGGAGTGGTGAGTCGGCTCGCCGCGATCATGCTGCTAGCATAGGCTAGCATCCTGAGGTAGGTGAATCGAACGGTACCGCCAGGATTCGTACCACTGGTGAATCGAGGCCTATTAAACATTATCACGGACACGCACTCTAGTTTTAATACTAATATTATGGTCCCTCAACTACGAATTATTTTCTAAACAAAGATACTGATTTATGTCCACGTAATTAACAGGTAAAAATCGCGAAAATTATTGTTTTTTGAAATCGTCCCATCACCAAAATAAAGTCACGAAATGTTAAAAATCGTAAAATCGCGAACATTTAGGGCCGCGAAAATAAAGGCATCTACAGTATTCTTTCTTCCAAACCAATCCAATTCTAAACCAGTACTGTAATTTTACTTATCTAGGTTGTCATTTTCTTTTAATAGGTCTCTTTAAAAATCAGACAGCGTTATATACCGAGTTCCAACATCTTGATGGTTGGACTGTCTGTTGACTCCAGATGTGATTATGAATCTTGTTGGACTGTGTAAATTGTACCAGCCTGACCACTCATAATATCAGGAGTCATTCAGCGCTCTCCGAGTTCGCCTTCATTCAACAATATAACAGTACATAGCATTAACAGTTTTTTTTTTTTTAATCTAAACAAATTTTTCATTTTTATTTGCAGTTATTGGACCATTTTCCTGTGCTGCAGGACAGTATACAAATCACTTCACTGCATCAATCGACTCGATTCTTTTTGGTCAAACCTTGGTAAATGGTCTTGTAGTTGAGCTTCACTCATATCTGGTAACCAAGCCGAATTACTCTGAAGTGGCATTTGTACACACATTGTTCAAGTTGACCAATACAGATCATGAAGACATCAATGTGTCAACAATTGAAGTTGCTGTTAATAGATTGCTTAAAGACATCAAGAAATGTAAGCGAGATAAGAAAAGAAAAAAACGCGATGAAGCACTCAAGGACATTATGGAGAGGGAATTTAAGCTTGTAAGAAAAAGACATCTTAAGTCACCAGACACACCAAGATAAAAGCGTTTAATTGGACACCTTATTAAGGGGACACTTTTACCTTATGTAACGACCACTATGTTGTATTTATGTTTTTACACAATACTTGTTCTGTGCGACAACTTCCCGATCATTGTTTTTTTATGGCGATGAAAACTTAATAAAAAGTACTATAGACTATAGTCAATATTCTTCACCCATAGAAAAGGACGAAAGAATTGATTCTAATCAAAAATATATAATAAAACTGTAGTGCAACTTAGCTATTTAAAGCTTGTGTTTAATGAAAGCTGGGCAATGGCAGCATCATAGCTTTCACATTCGTGCCCAATTCTTATTGCTGAAGAAGCCAGCCACAAAACTGAAGTGGCGATGGCTACCATATTAAAGCCAGAGATTGATATGGACATTTTTCTAGCAGAGAATTCAACGATGATACAATTGGTGAGGTTATCCTGTCATTATAAAGAGAAAAAAATAAACAATTTGTGTGGTACAAAAAATTGAAAAGAATTTAACGTGCATTTACAGGAAAACTCCCGATTATTCTTGGGATATATATTTTTTTCTTTTTTTTGTGGTTGAACAATGTTTATTTACTATTTTTAGTCGTACCTCACAAGTAAAGATGACATATACTGTATCAGCAAATGAAAAATGACCAACATCTGATAAAAATGGAACTTGCCTCATCTTAAACTATATCACTAGAAGAAAAGCATATTAGACATTTGGATATTAGAAACAACATTCCAATGACCAGGTTTAGAGTTTCAATGGTGATGACAAGGAATGACTCAATGAAAAAAAAAGTTGAGGATTTACCAAAAGTTCATCTTCACTTTTGTACACTATGATCAATTGATGATAAGTAAGACATTTCTTAAATTGTTGAACCTCCAATGCAAAAGATGCTTAGAAAGACTTGCATAATAAATATTTGTCTGCCAATAGAGGACATACAAAATGTGTACAAAAGGAAACTGGATTGCTCCATATTTATGATTTAAAGCACTAAGACATATGTAATGATAAAAACATTTAATTCTTGAAGAAAGTAGATATATTATTATTAAGAAAACAACAGATACTTGTCTGTGTTACTGGTGTACAATTCCTAGAAGAAAACCTGAATGCACCATATGTTAGAGTGAATTGAAGGACCATTAAGATACATGTGTTGATCATAATTGTACTGGACAAAAATGATCTTCAATGTAAAATATGCTAATAGAGATTAACAGAACCAGAGCCACTTGTCCTGTTGGTACAAAAAGGAAACTTGAATGCGTCATACCTCAAATGACTTGAAAACAAATTCTGGACAAACAGGATTTCTCATGCAGAGCATGCTTCAAGTTTCACAGAACCACAGTCGCTTGTCTGTAGAAAAAGAAGGGATCTTCAATTTCTTTAACGATTTTAACAATCGAGCCCTGTGACCCTATATTTTGATCCTAAACCATCTGAAAATTTAAGTTGAATGAGTGGGTACATAATCCATACTTGGCTACCAATGCCAGCAACACAGCACAAAAGAAATGTGGAGTTGACCCCAAATGACTTTGTACATACAAGCCAGCTGTGATTTTTAAAGAAGGTGGCCGAGTAGCAAGGTTTTTAGCAGATGGAGTTACAAGAAGAAAGGTGCTGGTTATTATTAAGTAGCTGCAACTATCTAGATGGTTGAAGGAGGTGAAGAAGACGACAATGAAAGGAAAAAATACTTTAACTTCACATACACTGTTATTGCATAAGACCAAGATAGAGAGGAGACAATTAAAGAATTACAGATACAAATAAGAAATATACTACTAAATGGCTGAAAATTTGATCCAATGGATTTAAAGCAATGAGAACTCAAGGAAGCAATTCAACTACTAACTAAAAAGAACAATCAGAAAATTGACAGTAGGTGAGAAACTGTCGAACTTCTTCAAAAAGTTTAATGTATTTAAACTATGAAAAAAAATGCTTCAGCAGCAATTAGAGGCAATACTGAAAACCATCTCAAAGTACAAACTTCACATAAAAAGGGAATTTCTGATAGTGTTTTTCTACAGGTTGATCTCAAATGTTAGTCACATGAAAATTAAATTTATTTCATATTGGGATAAGTATATTAGTGAAGTAATGGGACTTTCATACTCATTGCACCTGATTAGAAATGCATGTTAATGATTTAGACTTATCAAGGGTGCCAGCCTTCAAGCCTACTGATCCTACAACTAGGTTTGTGGCATCAAATGTTATCAAAGTTCAGAGAGTGCATACAAAATGTACAAATACAAGTTTATAGCATGTGCACCATTTACTGAGCATATTGTTGGCTTGTACTGGTCACTGTTTCTGTAAGTATGCATACAGTTAAGTAAATGTTCAGTATGTTAGCATGCTTTAGAGGTGCATTTTTTATATATTTTATTAGCTTAGAGTTTTTTGTTTATATGCTAATATATTTACAGTAAATAGTCTCGGTCTCTACAGGTTAGTTTTCAAGGAAAGAATGAAATTCAGAGGAAAAAAGTCAAGCTTTACTGCATTGTTGTCTCAATTATTTTTATTGTAGCATAAGCTCAACATTGATGTTCAACTAATTTGTCATTTTAAAATCGCCATTCACTTCCTTTTTCCACAAGAGTATTGTATTTATCTTATTTTTGTGCTTATCTGTTGAACTAGGCCTTCTAATTTCCTTTTCTGAAGCTTTGCCTTTTCAATCTTTTTTGAGCAAATTATCCCTGTTCTGTTTGTTCCAAATTCTCCTTTCCAAGTTTGTTTAGTCTGTGCAATTTTGCATTATTTGCACTGACCTCCAATCTTGTATGAAACAGTGATATTGGTATTTATTTGGTTTGTTTCCTGGTGATGAAGTTGTTCATTTTTCACATTATGATTTCAAACTTAGCAGAAAAACAATTAAGCATCTTGAAAGGAGGAACTCTCATTGGGCATTGATCTTGTTCTACGGCTACTGCAGTTGATCTTAAACACTGTTATCCGTGAGTTTCTGACTGATGACCCAGCCTCATTTGCTGATATATAATTAGTTTCCAAATTAAATCTGTAGTAATAATAATAATACTTAATAAGTATAGGTCTCTTATTTTCTCTTCACCAAATTTAACTCTGAGTTTGATATACAATTTAGTTGCTCATGCTCAGTAACAAATTCCATTTAATCAGTTCTGACTGTATAATCTCCATTTAGGCAAGTCAGATATGATTTTACTTGCCCATTAAAAAAATTTAACCATCTTGGGCATTCATCTTGTTCTACAGTTACTGCAGTTTATCTTAAACACAGTTATTTGTGAGTTTTTGACTGACTGATGACCCAGCCTCATTTCTTGATATATATTTAGTTTAGTTTTCAAATTAAATCTGTATTAATAATAATACATTATAAGTATAGGTCACTTATTTTCTCTTCAAAAAATTCAACTCCGAGTTTGATATATTACAATCTAGTTGCTCATGCTCGGTAACAAATTTCATTTAATCAGCTTTGACTGTATATCCATTTAGGCAAAAATCAAACATGACTTTAACTTGCCTGTTTACTTGTCGTACATAATCTGGCAGCTGGGCAACCTCTCACCTTTGTATCTACTGTTTTCCAGTTGTTTCATATCTCTGAGACAACCTAGTGCATCTTCAAAACATCAACTGTAAAGCATGGCAGTATAGTAGTTTTGACTTTATTCCTGTCAATTTCTTTCTTCCCTTTCTTTGCACTTTTAATAAACAGCAATAATAATACTAATAGGTACTTGTAGAGTATAGTTCCTAATAAATCAATGTTTCTGGGAGCTTTATTATAAGATTGCGCATTGAACTGCACACTTGCTGAACTTTTCAACAAATACTTACTATATGCCTACTCATAACCTGTAGTAACCAGCACAAGCCAACATTATGTGGGATACATGCCACCTTGCAAAGAATATTGCTTGTATAATTATTGTTTTTGGCCTTTCAAGATGGTCAGGTTCTAAAATTTGAAGAAAAAGGAAGACTCATCTATCACGTAATAGGCTGCTCAAACCTATTACGTTAATGCTTACAAGCATCAGTGTCTTTTACAGATTCAAGCTCTCCATTTATCAAATATATAAATTCATTATTATGTTAATGAATACGGAAATGTTTGAAATAGAATTGAAATTCTGGGAAAGAAATAGCCTAGTTGTTGAGGTTCAGTAATTACTTTAAACACGGTGTACTTAATTGCAGACACCCCTGATAAGAGTAATTAATGGGAAAGAATGCATAATTTGGTAACAAACACCAGTCACATGACATCTACCAGTATTTCCAGAAAACACTAGCATTTATATGAATGAAGAGACAAAATTAAAAGTGAAAAGATAATATTCACTAGGAACCTTGGTAATAATTACTCAAAAACCTCTTTGGATAGTGCTGAGTCAAAAATTCATATATTTGATATTGATACAATGTAAAAAATATAATGCTTAGGTAAAAAACACAAGTATCATGAAGTCTAGGGTGAAGCAGGGTCAAGCAAATTATGAGAAATGTTTTCTGAGATTCAAAGGAGAGAAAACCAAGATTACAACCATCATCTTTATATTGTTGACTCTGCTGGGAAAGACTCAATAAAAATAGTGTTAAAACAGAACGATGGATCTTAACAGATTACCAAAAATGTTGCACAACAAGGCCACATTCCACAGAAAATTTTTAACAGTTGAAGGTTAGGTGAAGATTGCTCTAATGGAAACTAAAGAGAATAGAAGGCAGAAGAAAAAGAAAAGAGTAGATTTTGGTGACAAATTATCTGGCAAGTTCCAGAATGAAACATGTAGAGGTATAAAAAGTGTAACCTTACTACTTGTATTGATTGTAACTGTAACATGCTTCTTTTTAATTTTTGTAGTGAGGTCTTTCGTAAACTTGTCCAGCTTTAACCAAGACCCTTAAGAGTATTTCAGCAAACAGCATGGTTGTGGTGGCAGAAATGAAAACCTGACTGTTAAAGAATGCCAACACGACGCGCTAACCCTTCATGTATCTGGTGCTTGTATTCTACCATTTACTCGTGGAAATACAACTAGTAATGCAAAATATATTGTAGATGCAACTTCTCTACCGAGAAAAATGCCGAAAAAATGTATAGACTGGCTGTAAAAGTGTCATGAACCAGTAAAATTTATTAACACATATTATAACTGGTATAAAAGCAATAATTAACATTTTGTGCTGTATAATACATATAATATTCAACAATTATATACATTATATAATAATAAAATGGAAGACAGAACTAGAATTTGAGTTATAAGAAAACAAAATTTGTGTCAGGGAATAGTAGCCACCGCCGCCAAAAAACTGGGTAAAAACAATACCCCTACCGTAAGCTTCGCTTTTTGGGGAAGCTAATTAGCCCCCAATTAGCCCTTGCATTGCAGCTTACAAAACCTCCTTGCATTGTGATATATTAAAACTAGAATTCATGTAGATTATGTCACTTTAAGCTCTCAGGCGGTTCAGGGCCAACTTGTTTGAAACATCGAAAAACTAAACAGTTTTTTTTCACAACTGTAAAACACATGATGTTCGGCAATATGATAGCACTAGGAGAGATAATAGACAGATATCTGGAGACCTTGTCATAAGCTTCAAATTTCTTAACTGTACGTACGTAATCTGCGATTGTAACCACACAACTATTAAACATGAGATTCTGTTTAAAATGTCTTTCTTATTTCTTATTAAGTTTCTTATGTCTGTCATTTTTTTAAATTTCAGGCAGATGTGCACGGATCCAGTACAGGAATTATGAAAACTTCAGACGCTTGGAAAATTCCTATGTAAAATTCCTATGTAAATTCCTATGTAAGTTAACAATTACTAGCAAAAGACAATTTTTTTCACCGGAAAATTCCCTGCGGCCCTAAAAACAATGTTTACTTTCTTATTGAAAAGCGTAATGTAACAAAGTCAAGAATTGGCCAGACTGGAATACGCCGATGATTGTGGTGTTTGGAATTGGAAACGGGTTAAAACAGTGATAAATTACTTTGTCGGTAATTCAGATCAACCTAAAGCAAGTAATAAAATTACGTCAGTTTTATAGGCACGTAAAGGCACCAAACAGTAAAACTATAAAAAATGAGTCACGACACTATGAGAATGATAAACTTGCCGATACAGCGTTAGTGGAGTACTTCGATGAAAAATATCATATTGCGCACAGAAATTCTAGCAAGGATGTGCCATACACTCAAACAGATCCTGTAATTTTGGAAAAAATGAGAACATTAAGTTCAAAACACCAAAGCGCATGTAGCAGAAAATGTTAGAGGATGATGAATTGTCTGCACTAAGACAATTCAGACATGTTAGAGACAAAAAAATACACAGAATCCAAAAAACTCTGATATGGAAACAGCAGGAACGTGGCAAATGAAGTTTTGCAGGTGATTTCTATGCTATAATAAATATGTACAGGAGATTATGCATAAGAATGGTAAACAACCGTGCGTATTATAATTATTGGACTTTAAAATGAACATTAAATCTAAGACTAAGGATAGTTATCCAAATGTCATCAGAGTTGATAGGACCTTCAACCTTGGTGCATGTTTTTTTTACGTCTATTGTGTACAAAAATTGTTCTGTAATGCGCACAGACACATCTGAGCACCCCATTTTTTGGACTAATGTACCTCTATTGGGATGGCGACTACAAGCCATACCATTCTTTTTTTCACATATTTGGAGACACACAACAACCTTGAATCGAAAATTGGTAGTGCCCATGAAGCCAGGATGACGAAAGCGTTAAAAGACTGCTTTCCAGGGTCAACATTCGTTCTTTGTTTGTTTTTTTCCAGGAAGTTCACTGTCCCCTTGCATAAGGAAGTTCACTGTCCCCTTGGATACAATATTACCAATTTTGAATAGAAGAGTCAGACTAAGATTAAGAATTGAAGAGTTAGTAGTAAGTTTGAAGTATGAGCAGTTGTGATTGAATAAAGTTGTTGATTCTGTATTTTCATCGATTTTTTGTATTTTGTAGCAGAATTGTATTAAGAACCTGGGTTGGAGAAGAAATTATTATCTTATTTAAATATTTTATTATATATCGCTACAATTGGTGCCGTGACCAGGCCTAAAAATTATTTTTTATTGTGCAAGTACTGTACAACAATTTGACTCCTATGTTGCACTTTTTATTCAATGTGTGCAGCTGAAATAAGATTACATACTGCTGTTTGGATTCATTTAATTTCAACCTATTTAACTATGATCAATTCTACTCT
The DNA here is from genome assembly GCA_025631205.1 of Nesometra sesokonis. Taxonomy (NCBI): domain Eukaryota; kingdom Metazoa; phylum Echinodermata; class Crinoidea; order Comatulida; family Antedonidae; genus Nesometra; species Nesometra sesokonis. The sequence continues at coordinate 63,561 of JAOTQE010000018.1, forward strand.
GCATGAGAATACCGAGTATGGAAGGAAAATGCTGGATTTCTCTCAGTTTAACGTGGCAGATCTCATGAACACTGTTGAAACCTACTAGACACATGGGGAACCTATTTATAGGCCTTCTACTCTTCAACTGAGGATGGCAGACAGGCAGAATACTTCATTTAATGGAGGATAAGGACGGAATACCAATTAAAACGATGATCTGAGGAAACGGACGTTTTTTTCTCTTCGACAATGGAACTGAATGTGCTTTTATTTTTGACTATCACAAACTGAATTTTTGGACTGTATATTGAATATTGTTCAAGTTTTCATGCACTGTCACACCTGTCATAATGGACTGAATTGGACTAGACCTATTTTCTGTGGACCTTTGTGACTGTTTTTATATATGTATGATTTTTTTTATTCAGTATAACTTTGTTTATAACTCGTTTTGCTATGGTTTTGCCATTACTTTTTGGTGTTACAAGTTCCTGAACTGTACCATCTACTTCTCGACACCACTTACACGCGTTTGATTTAAATTTATATGGTAACATTGTTCTTGTTTAAAGGTATGAATTAGTCTATGTTTTTATCATGTACATATTATTTGAATTTTGTTCTATGGTGATGCATATAAATTAGTTCCGGCAAACGTCGTGGGCGACGTTCTCGGTTGGGAGGGGTGAGTAGACAGAGAGTGAATGTCATTCCTAATAACTGTTTTATGTTATAGTTATTGATAGCAGTTTTACTATACTGAAGTTTTATTATTAACCAGTTAATTTTTAATTTCTCTAAGCTTTTCTTTTTGATTTTTGTAATTTTAATGTTTCATAGTTATAAGTTTAACTTTAATATTTATGTCATCGGTTCCTCTGCTAGGCTGTTATTGCCTTGCTATTATTTTAGAATAGGATATAGAAAACTACGGTATTCAATATTAATTTATTGTACCCTTGGTGTACGGTAATTGAAAACACGAGATTGATTTACCTGTAGTTTGGTGTAGTTGGTAATCCGAGATGCTGACTCAAGTACCAATGCATAATAGTTTGTTGTACATGCTTCTAACTTTATTTTATGTTTGTAGTTTAAATATTAATAATTGAAATGTATAATTTTCCCTTAGCTTCCTAATGAAACGGACGAACGTCGTGGACGACGATTAAAGAAAGAAGGGGTGAATGTAGCAATGATATATTAATTTAGTTTTAATTCTATTTTCCTTTATTAATATAACAATGTATATTATCTAGTAGTAGTACAGATATCCCCAATAGTAATATTATAATATAGGTGAAATGTTAGCGGAAACCTCCACATACCACATTCTGAACTAATTAAGAGTGTACACTCCTAACTTTGATTTCAATGGAAACAAGTCCATTAGAGGGTTTTGTGGTGGGACTTCAGGAAGTTCACTGTCCCATTGCATAAGGAAGTTCACTGTCCCCTTGGAGAAAAGAGAAAAAAAAACAAATGAATACTGACCAGGGTGATGTTGAATAAAACTTACGATTAATCATATTTTTACGATTAATCGATACTCACGATTAATAGTGCAGAAGATTAACGGTTTTCACGGTTAAATAAAATCATTCTTTCATGCGATTAATCGCATTACTCAAGATTAATCGTATGAAGTGAAGATATGGCGGGTAAATCCAATGGCAAAAAAATGTCCAAAAGATGGGCAGCAGAAGAAGTAAGCATACTAATTGATTGTGTTAGGGAAAGTGCAGATTCTGGAAAATGTGCTAATTATTGCATTTTTATCCGTTATTACATTACAGAAAAACATTTAAGTAAAAATTTTTAAAAATCTACCCATAAACAACTAAATTTAGCACACTTTGCCATATAAAATGACTGAAAACGAGGCTCTTAATTTTTCCAGTAGCTTAGGGTTACCAGCAAACTCATTAATATTCATAAGAGCCGTCTACTTCTAGCGAAGCGAAGAATCAACGCGAGACTCCTAGACATGTGTCGTATTGTATTGATCGAGTTCGTTGTTTATTGTCATTTACTGTTTCTTTTCAAAGTTTTTAACACTGCACATGTCATCATGCCGAACAGATGTATCGTTTATGGATGTCACAATACTCGCCGAAATAACAAAGATGTATCTTTTCATAGATTACCTCTTAAAAAAACAAAAAACTTATGTTAAAAAAATGGATAGAGGCACTGAAATTAAAATAGTCCCCGATGAACAAATATTCTGCCACGTGTTCACCGAATTTCGAACCTTCGTGTTTCAAGCCGTTTGGTACAAAGGGTTTCCTCTAAAGAAAGACACAGTTCCTACTGCATTTATCCGATGGGTATGCGCAATCAGAGGCACATAAGTCAAGTAAAGGTAGGTCTTCGGGTGCTACCGTAGCTATCCAAACGGGGGATGACATTGACAAGGTAAGTAACTTAGCCTATGCCTAGGTCCTTTTGTGGTTTCCAATCAACAGAAATAGGTTCCAAATCCTATTGTAGTCATTTGATTATTTTCTGTCATCTTACGTAGTCATTCAGAGACAATTTTCTTTAAAAGTTTATAATTGATCAATCCATTAGGTGTACAGTGTTTGAGCTTCAGAGTTACAAAATGGTCGTTGCGTAAAAGTGATTAGTTTTAATTGCGTCATGAACAATTTCATTACATTGTATAATCTTTTAATTTTGGAAGGTATTATGATAAAGATTCAAGAAAATTGTTAAATAATAAAAGACCATATTTATATCTATTCTGTTTTCTTGTTTGTTTTAATAAACTAGGATGAAGAAATGCAAAAAATTAAAAATTAGCAACTGAATTAATTTCTTGGGTGATGTACTGTAATCAGCCTATTTTAATGGCATCATTGTATTTCTAAAATTAAAACTAGTAAATTACAAATATGTTTGTGAGGATTATCAGTCCTCCAGAAAGTACATATAGAAAAGTAAAAAATATAAGTCAGGTCGTCTGGCTATATTTCACGTCCTATCCCGGACGCCTCATTGATGC
>JAOTQE010000020.1:2077-12739 GCA_025631205.1 Nesometra sesokonis
AGAAATTCATTTTTCTCTGTAAGTTCCTGGCAAAAGATCAATCTTGCTAAATAAATGTTACTTTGAATTGAATTGAAATATACTATAGAATGAAGTGTCTTGACATTTTAGACTAGAGGCCAGTTATGTTATGAAGGCTATGTGGGACAAAGCATGTATACGCCGTAATTTTAGAACGTTTGGCCCTCTATTGGCTAAATTTCTCGCAAGCGGATAACTCCCATTCAGACAATTCCCAGACTCGGAGTGTCTGCTTACGAGAAGTTGAAATATGTATTAATGTTCATTTTTCATTCTTTTAGAACAAAACAAAAATAGGATAGACAAGAGAATATTAAGATTTTTTATGAAAAAATGTATTAATTATTAATATTAATTTTTAATGGCTATACACTGTATACTAAATTGGAAAACATAGAAATTACACAAAAGTTACATAAGGTGAATCCAGTATGTGATTTAGGGAGGGCTTACTAATCCTGATATTGGTTTTGACAAAAAAAAACCTGCTTGCAGTACAGACCCCCTTTGACTCTGAGGAGTCTATATTACTCTGCATCTATCCCCAAGATCATACTGTACTCCCTGTATGGGAAAAATGGGAAATACCCTCTACTTTAGAACCACTGAGATGGTGTTGAATCATACCAACAGGCATCAAAGCATCCCCCCCCCCCACCACCACAAAAATTGGAAGCATGGTACCAAAATTCGGAACCTTACTGTACCATGAGGTGCCAGGGATTATGGACGAACTCCAAACTCATTCAACTCTAAAGTGTTTAATTCTTTTACTGTACAGTCTAGTGAGTGAAGCAGATACTTTGCATGGTACTCTGGATGGCACTGGTATTACTGAAGAGGCGCTGTCTGCAGCAGATATGGTAACCACAATTAGGCTTCCTCCAGAACTTGTGTGTAGCCTCCAGTCTGTTGTCACATCATCTACACTGAACACAGGCCATGGAGCAAACGTCTCTTATGTAAATGTGCCAAACCTGGAACTAACTACTGCAGGTAATTTTAATTATCTGAAGTGTCATGTCTGACAAGCTACGTTTGTTTTAATGACTTTATACTGTACAGGCAATTTACCAGTAAAACTTTTTCAATTGGGAGAACACTGATATCATAATACACCATTGCAACATTTCAAATTAAAAATTATTGTTCTAATAGAATGCTATATTTTTTCCTTTTAATATTATTATTACTATTATTATTACTATTACTATTACTATTACTATTACTATTACTATTACTATTACTACTATTACTATTATTATTACTATTACTATTAATATTAAAATCATTGCAACATTTCAAATTAGGGTCACGTCTACACTGTCAAGGCCATACCCAACATGAGGCAGATGAGGCTGTCACCTTGTCTTTTTTTTTAATGTTGTGTTTCCCTTTTCTGAAATACATATATTTTTTTTCCAATCCATAGGTTTCTTTTTCACTTCATATTCCTTAGAATTACAGAGTATACAACTTGCATTCAAGATTAGTCATGTAGTTGTGGAATTACTTCAGTGTCAAATCCAACTCGAAAGCCATGTCTGACAAGCTACGTTTGTTTTATTGACTTTATACAGTACAGGCAATTTACCAGTAAAACTTTTTCAATTGGGAGAACACTGATATCATAATACACCATTGCAACATTTCAAATTAAAAATTATTGTTCTAATAGAATGCTATATTTTTTCCTTTTAATATTATTATTACTATTATTATTACTATTACTATTACTCCCATTACTATTATTATTACTATTACTATTAATATTACTATTACTACTATTACTATTACTACTATTACTATTAATATTACTATTACTATTACTATTACTATTACTATTACTATTAAGATTACTATTACTATTACTACTATTACTATTATTATTATTTTCAGGTCAGTTGTTAATTAGTCAAGGGTCTGTTGTATACGCCAATGGTCAACAAGCAATACTAACAAGCAATATTACAGAAGAGGTCAACATAGTTGAAGCATCTGTAGTTAATGGAGAAGCTCCAAAAGTAAACTTAACTCATTAAAATATCTTTAATCATTATCAGCATCATATAAACATCACCATTGTCATTACCATCACACTACTCTACCACCATCAACACAACTGGCATTGAGTGGTGACATCATTGTTGTTATCGTCACCGCCGCCATTGTCATGAGTCTCATGGTTGGAAAATAAAAAAAAAAAAGTTATTGATTATTGAATAATAGTAGATAAGCTGTAATCTTCACTTTAAATGACATTCATTGCATAAGTAGATCCCATGAGCATTAGAAATTTTAATGTATAGAAATATGGTTTTGAGAAAATTATTAGCATCCTATACCATATCACCATTGTCCGCAGTGACCATATAAAACCCAACATCGTCATCACTGTCATCAGTATACATGAGGTCTCTAAACTGAACTGAACTTTATTGAACAAAACGCTTTGGGAACAGCGGCACACATTCATAAAATGGTGCGTTCAAATATTAACAATATAATATAAAAAGTAAATCAAAATCAACAAATATATATGTAAAACAGACAAATTACAAGAAAAAGCTAATAAAAAAGGTTTATAAATTTAAGCTCAAAGTTAATAAAAATTTAATGCTACATACAATACAATACTTAACCAATGGCTTGATATAGTAAAAAATTAGGATGCTTCTCACCACCAAATTATTCGCATCATAGGTGAGATCATGATGGTAATTATATTTCATTACAATTTAATTTAGGTCAGTTTTCATTCAAGAAAGTGTCCTTTATGCAGATTTTCAGCCTTTTATAGCCTTTTAATTGTTTATTCTTCAATTGTTTTATAGGCAATTGTCTGAAAACTATGTTTCCATACATGAAAATTTCAAATGCTTATATCTTTGGATCTCCCTATCAAATAAATGTCATTTAAAATATAGAATACAGTTTATATTATGCTCTATTACAAGGTACCAATAATTACAATTTGGATTTTTGTACTTTAATACTCATCTGTGTTGTGAGACCTCACATATTAACATCATCACCATTAACATATCAACATTATCATCCTCATCATTGTCATCCTCATCATTATCTTCCTCATCTTATCATCAGCATCATCATCATCATCATCATTATCTTCCTCCTCATCATCATTATCTTCCTCATCATCTTCATTATCACATTATCTTCCTCATCATCTTCATCATCATCATCATCATCATTATCTTCCTCATCATCACCATCATCACCATCACCATTATCATTATCATCATCATCATCATCATCATCATCATCATCATTATCTTCCTCATCATCACCATCATCACCATCACCATTATCATCATCATCATCATCATCATCATCATCATCAAGGTCGTGACAAAAGTAATGATACAGTATGAGGTGCTTTCAGTTTCCAGTATTTAGAAATTGAATAAACAGATTTTTATTATATAATATACTGTATGTTCATTTTTATTGTTTTCTAGAGGAAAAAAGGAGGATGGCCAAAGGGTAAGAAGCGCAAAAGAGATTCATTAAAAGAGGCTAATGCACCAAAAGCACCGACAACAGCGTAAGTATAGTTCTGTTTTTACTTTGTTGAGCTGTATTACCACGCACATGCAGACATGCACATACTTGCCAAGGTTGCTATATTTGTTGCCAATTTTTGCTCATGTAACTGATAAAAACCATTAGGGCAAAAAAAGTTTGTTTGCCCTTTCATGACAAAAATCAGGAGGGTCAGTAGCTTTTTTTTTAGAACCGTGAAATAGTCCACAGTGAGGCCAACCACAATCTTTTCAACATTCATATGATCAATGATTGATGAACGATCTGGGCCATGGACGATCGAGTTCAGGAGATCAGGCCCACATAGAGATAGTCACGCCCGTGATCGTGTGGACAATCGGCCCTAACCCGACATTTAGAAAAATCTTATTGCAAACATCGTGATTCTGTTACTAAAACCAAAACTTTCAATATACATTTATTTATTTTTGAAACAGAGATTGGATTTAATAGGTCGTGGGATATGCGACAACATGTACGTGGACGTTACAATGTGAATTTTTTTTCTGCAGGTATGTTTTGTTTTTGAATGAGCAGAGATCAAAAGTGAAAAAAGAGAATCCAGAGTTGAATTTTACTGAAATTACAAAATTACTTGGCAATCAGTGGTCAGCACTAAATGAAGACCAGAAAAAGGTAAAATAGTAATAATACATTAAAATATTGTCATTGAAATATAGTTGGATTTTGCAGAGTCAAATTTTATTTTACTTAAAGACCGAGGACCAACATGCATTTATCTAGACCAGTAAGTATGTTGTGGTTGTTGTTGTTGTTGTTGTTGTTGTTGTTCATGTATTTCCAATATAAAGCACATGCATACAATGGAGAAAGATAAAGAAGTTGACCAAAAATCTGTTAACTTTAAGCTATTGCCCTCTATATGTAATAACAATAATTAAGTATAAATTTTACATGACAAAAAGCAAGTACATAATTTGAACAGAAAAAGAAAACTAAAAGTACATCAATAACTAATGACATAACACTATATTGCTTTTACTCCAAAAGAGTTAAAATTGGAATAGGTAAAGACGCAGTAACATCACATTTTAGTGAATAATACAGCCGAGACTTTGTTATACAAGGGGATAATTGGAATAGGTAACAATAATGCAGGTAATATCACATTTCAGGGGTGTCACCAGGGGGTGTGGAGGGTGCGAACGCACCCCTCGAGACCCAAAAAGAAACAATAACAGAGCTGTAGTTGAGTCAAGCGCACATCAAAAGCACAGAAAACGTGGAAAATAACTTTTTTTTTGCTTGACAAAATGAAAACTCCAGGGGTGGATCCTGGATCCGCCTCTGGAGTAGTTACGTTTTGTCCTTTTTTTCAAAAACGCACCTCCACTTGAAAAATGCTGGTGACGGCCCTGCATTTATGTGAATAAAGTAGCAAAGATTTATAATTAAACAAGGAAATAATTTGAATAGGTGAAAACGCAGGTAACATCACATTTATCATAAATAATACAGTGGACACTTATCATTACATGAGGAAAAACAGAATTGATATATGTAAACCATAGATTATTATTACGGCTAGATGGTGAACTTTACACTGTAGAATTTCAGTCCAGTGTAGGTGCCTACTACTTTGATTTCTTCAGCCTTTGCCACAAACATGTAAGTTAAATAATAATAACTGTTTTACAATTATTGTAATTTTAACATTGTTTTGTCATACAAATTATTTACATATGTCACACATATTTTATGTTGTCAACGTCTAGATTTTGATTAAATTTACCTTCATTTATTGATAAATTTGAAACTTCTATGAAAGATTGCGCATGTGCAGTTTCGACATAGCAACAAAGTTAGAATGTAACGCAATTTGATTGGTTGGATTCCAAAATAGTAGGTGATTTAATGGAACTGCACTTTGGGGCTATGTATTCTGTGGAAGTTTACCATCTAGATGTAAATAATAAATCTATGAGGTAAACGTAATAGCACATTTTTTTGAGTAGTCCAACAGAGATTATCATTAAACAAGGTAACAATTGGAATAGGTGAAAATGAAGGCAATATCACAGTTATGTGAATAATACAGAATTATACATTTTGTTTGCCTCTGAATCTCTTTATACATAATTTAGAATGTTAATTTCAAAAACCCACTAAGTACTTATACACCATGCACACAGTTTCAACGTTCACCAAGAATACCAGTTTACTTTTTTTTTTAACCTTTTATATATTTATTCTCCCATCAGTATAAAATGTTTTGTTTACTAACATGGAATGTTTGCACAATGTAATACCATTTGTTTTCATTTTTTCATAATTCGTTCATTGTTACTATTGAAAAGTATTAAAATTTGTTAATTTTCACTGTAATAGTATGTACCACTGACATTTTTGCAGAAACAACTAATCAATAACAGGTTGTCTAAATAATTTTAATATTAATATCCCAATAATTGATTAACATTTATTTTTCTATGAAATTCCAAAATTAACCATTGTCATTTTGAATTGTTTTTTATAAACTTTGCCATTGTTAAAAATGTGAATAGCCTGACTTTATCTTCCATGTTCAAATGCATTTTTATACTTACCATGTCGACAGCAACAAATTTTATGCCCTTGCATCTTTGTAGCTAGTTTGAAAATTGGTTTGTTGAATAGCCTATTCCGATCTGTGTGTCATTATCAATGATAATTAAGGCCACCGATGACACTGTTATTTTTAGGGTCTAACACAAGTGTTTCTTGCAATTGAGCATTGTGGTACTGAAACAATAGATGAGTTTAATCTCAAGCAGACTAAACATGCCTGTTGAGGTGTTATTATTATATATTTGGTGGTTTTTAGATATATTTGTTTTCCATTTAATTTCACATTAAAATAATATTTGTTATGTTATGGAGGCAATAGGCTATATCATACCCTATTGCCACCATAACTTAAAGAAACCCCAGTATGAAAAATAAGCAGTTATAGAGGAGATACATTAAATTACTATATAAATAAATAGTAATTAATTTCTATATAATTGATATTACATAGATATAGTGTATTTATAAACAAATGTTATTACACAAATTATGTAAATTTGTATTTAAATTTTATATAATTAAAATAAATGCAAAAAAGTCAATTATTATTAATCTGTACTGTAAAGTAACAGAGTGAATCTTGCATCTAATTTTTAATTTTTATATTTTCTCTAGAAATATATAGAAGATGCAGAATCAGACAAGAGACGGTATATAAATGATTTAAAGGCATTTCAACAGACAGATCTTTATCAAATGTTGATGAAGAAACAGGCAGCCAAGAAATTCAAGAATCTTGTTGGTAAGTTCAGGGTGAAAAGGAAATGAGGCCTTTTATGGCAAAACCACCAAGTTGTAAAAAGATTAAAAATTGAATTGTTGTTAAACACATATTACACTTTTCGAAAGCTTTAAAATGAGGGGTCAATTATCAAACTCGAACATCTGTAACTTATCTATTGGACAAATATATATCCTTTGTTTTTGTTTATATTTCCTGATGTTTATTTGCTTATTTCTCAATAATGTCCTGTGCGACAACTTGATGGTTTTGCCTCTACTAGACCCAATTATAATTTGCCTCCTCATGGGCAAAGACCTGTGAAGACTGGTTTTACCCTATGTTAACGGCAACGGTGGCAATCCTGGTGAATTTTCAGGTAAAACTTGGTAATACCACGATAAATAAATTTCTCTGATTAGTCTGAATGATTTTTAAACTTTACAGACAAGAAGGACGTTACTGATTTTAGGAGTTCTACAGTTCTGCAGCTTTTCTGAAAAACCATGATACATCAAAATCCTGGCAAAATTTTGTTTTCATCTCTTTGAGTTCAGGGGTAGACTGAAAGATTGTAGTACATACAGCATTGTAGTGATTTGTAAATTCAAGTTTGTGTTTTAGAAAATGTGAGGTGTGTTTTAGTAAATGTGAGAAGCAAAGTACTATACTTTTGCAGTCACTTTGGGACCCATAGTTTTAACCAGAGCTTTTCATCTTAGTATATATTTGTATAATGTACAATAGCATGGGAGTCCAATTAAATAAAAACAGCCAAAACTCTATGTAGCTCCTTGGATTACTGTGTTGCGCTAAGCATTTCTAATTAATTTTCAGTTTAAAATAGAACATAGAAATTTGTATACATGGATCAATCTTCATTCTAAGAACATTGCAATTAAAAATTACCAATTTCAGAAAGTGTGCACAAGGACACTTCCCTGCATGAAAACTGACCTAAGAGTATATTAAAGTGAATATTCTCATTATCTTAATTTTATGTTATGACAATCTGATACATTTTATGGTGAGGCCTCATGTTTAGTAATTCGCTTCCCAATTGACTTAGAAACCAAAAGATACTGGGTGTGGAAAGGAGGATTTCTTGCCTTGAACAAGACATCCATTCATAGAAGTTAGTAATTCGCTTCCCAATGGGCTTAGAAACCAAAATGTACTGGGTGTGGAAAGCAGGATTTGTTGCCTCGAACAAGACATCCATTCATAGAAGTTAGTAATTCGCTTCTCAGTTGGCTTAGAAACCAAAAGGTACTGGGTGTGGAAAGCAGGATTTCTTGCCTCGAACAAGACATCCATTCATAGAAGTTAGTAATTCGCTTCCCAATTGACTTAGAAACCAAAAGGTACTGGGTGTGGAAAGCAGGATTTCTTGCCTCTAACAAGACATCCATTCATAGAAGTTAGTAATTCGCTTCCCAATGGGCTTAGAAACCAAAAGGTACTGAGTGTGGAAAGCAGGATATCTTGTCTCGAACAAGACATACATTTGTAGAAGCCAATATGAAGAGAGAATAATGTGGCTGTAGAGGTCGCTTAGACCAGTCTAAACTTCGGCTTGAAACATTAGAGAAGATTTGGAAATATTATTTAAAGAAGACTTTTATTTAATTTATTTACTAATATTTTTTTATAGGAGTTGATCCAGAAGCATTGGAGCCAGACATAGAATCAACACTCCTAAGCAGCATGAATATGGAGGTATAGTAGAAACCTTTGCTAGATTTATGGCTGAGCAGAGGCAGGGAAACCATAGTAGGAACAACAGCACATGTTTCAGTAGTCTTGGCTCAAGATGGTGATTCAGTTTAATTCATGAAAAGATAATTACCAGGCATAAAATGCGTTGCATAGCTGGTATTGAAGAAGCAAGTCAATGAATGAGTATATTTTCCCCAAAAAATAGAGGGTGCCATTGTGTTTACATCTCTTGGCTAGCTATCATATCAGAGTTTTATTTACCACAATGGTAACATGATTTAATCAATACCATGACACAATAATTTCTTATGCCATGTTTATGCAGGATTTCAGATTATCTAATAAAATATTATTCAATTAATAAATCAATTTATAAAAATGAACTATGCAAACTCAGTGTAGACCATGATGCAGTGTGAGTCCACCCACTCAGGCCCGTACCCAGGATTTCGGATGGGGAAGTGCGTTTGGCGAAAATCCGGACCTCATTTACCATTTTCGAGTTGACAAGCAAAAAAAACATCATGCCCCTAATTGTCGCGATTTCATGCACCTTCGACTCACTGCACGTCCATTTCTGCCTTTTGTGTTGGGGTTTCATCTTTTGTCACTGGAAAAGTATACCTTTTGTCATTTGGGAGGTGCGTACACACCCATTGCACCCCTCCCCTCTTCCTTTGTCCCTCGTGTGGCACCCTGGTGGTACTGTAGTGAAATCATTGCAAAAGCAAGTGACAATTTCACCTCCGGTCTAAAGGTAAAAATGTTCGCATTTAGGCCAATTATTGAAAATTATCGGAGTAGAATTGGATAATTATCAGATAATTTTATTCCATTAGAATATGTTAAACCTCATTTCTGTAGCACTTTTATCGGAAAGATTTATCACATAATTTTTTCCTGTGAAAGTATGATCTTAGGCACTAATGGTGTGTGCTTGTATTGTGGCACAGCACATGATGCAAGAAAGAAATGACGTATTTGTCCCTCCGTATTTGGTATGTGGGTGGTTTGAAATAAATATTTACAGTAAGATCGATCCACCAAAATGCTTCCTTTCCGAGTAAACAATCTAAAAGCCCAAGCACCAGTTGAGAGCCAAACAATATATAATACCTGAAAAGTATTCTCACGAATGTAAATTTGTCTTATTAATATAAAAAAAAATTCAGTTCTTATTTCTCGTGCAGTTGCAATCGTCCATCATGTTTCCTAGGCCTATGGATTTTTTTTTTCTCCATGGGTAGATCCAACCCTGAAGGCCTACGCAATGCCAAACTTTGATTAGCATGAGAAATGATGATGCAATGGTATCACATGATGTTCTAATTCAATCAAGCGTGACCATTTGCACCCGGATTTTAGGTGTGAATGGTCACGCATGGCTAAAATAAAATAAGTGAGTATGGGACGTCAATCGCGTTAAAAGGAATCGAGCAATAAAAGTGAATAAACCCGACCATATGGCCACTGAGCACAGACTACTGATTGTGCTGTCCATTTTTGTATTGCTTGAGATATGTATATAAGGCTGTTTATGAAATTGAGAAAAAAAATCGCCATTTCATAAGGTGACCAAAAAATTGTATTAATAGTCAGTATTTGACAAGCAAAAAAAGAAAATAAGAATGTTTCCCAAATTTCACATCTGTTTTTTTTTTTTTTTGGCAGTGGCCCTGTTAGGAATGATGGCCCTATGAAATCCCACATTAATAGGTGTGGTGGTAGCAGTGGAGATGACAATGATGAAGAAAATGACAATGAACATTTCTGATGACCTTAACAGGGGTGTCATTTTGAAATTTATAGGAAGTGGAAATTAATTATAGGGGAGGAATCACTCCCGGGGGTAGAGTGGAGCATGACCTTTTAGATCCTATATAAGTCATTATTAAATTCTGTATATCTTTGACAGCACCTATGGTGATTAACTGCCAACTACAATAGCCATAATACCTGTTAAGGCCCTGTCACACTGTAGCGAATAGAGCCGACGTTTCTGGAAATTTTGGTGTACGTTCGCGTAAGTTTTCTTTCGTTCGTGACACGTTAGGCGTAAGTTGTAT
>JAOTQE010000020.1:12839-34482 GCA_025631205.1 Nesometra sesokonis
CTTTCCAAAAGGAGGAGGCGTAGCCGCCCCCCCCCCCCCCCACTAATGCCGGCCCTGCCCCTAGAAAAATTTTGGACGCCTAGAAAAAAAATTACTGACCACATTATAAATTACTGATTATTTGAAAACCTCCTGATAACAGTTTACTGTTTTAGTCAACTGGTAGTCCAGCTCATAATACATCAATCTCATGTTAAAGATGACTTGTTTTTGCTTGAGATCCAAATATATAACAAAGAAATACGCACAACAAATTGAAAATACATACAAAAATTGAACACATACATTATAAATAAATTTAGATAGTCTGTATGATTTGTGATATGGGCCGTTTGTCTGAAAAAATATTATTGAATTGAATAATTGTCTCGTGTCGATGACAATACTAATTTACTACATTAATTAATAATCAGACGAGTGCATCCAAAGCTCCTAATCGGAGCTAACAATATACTGTATCTAAAATTGGACCATTTAAATATTACAACCTCTACGCTACTTGGCAATTATGTTTTGAGTTTGTTTAGCCTCTCTGAAGAGTGGCATTTACCTCAGTTGGTTAAATTGGTCCCCGGTTTCAATGAACGCCGCGACATCTCATTGTGTTTCGGCTGGAGGGTCGAAATACAAGTTAAGAAAGTATTGGTATTCTTAAAGTTAAGTAACTTCATGTTCAAAAGTTATACTCCAAACAACACCCCTGGAATAATGGACCCTAGAAAAAAATCACTGACCACATTACAATTTACTGATTAGGCTTATTTGAAAACCTGAACATAGTTCACCAGTTTCGGCTGGAGGGTCGCCTGCGATGGGGCCGCCGAGTTCCCCTGCTGGAGTTCAGGGGAAGGAAAGACTTGTGACTATATAAAAAGGGGAAGCGCGCCCTAGTACAACTCCTGGATCTGCCCCTGAATGTCGTCCGTCTTTCGGATGAAACATTCAGCCGTTGGTTCCGTGTATAACATGGTTCATGTGAACGTTAAAGAAGCACTCTTCAAACGAGAGTAGGGGATTGTCTCACAGTTTACCGCCCAATCACCACCAGAAAGACCCCATTGGAAATAAGTCCTCTTTTCATGTGTTATACTTGGTGTTTCAAAGTGTTGTTGATTGGTAAATCAATAGGTTTTGGTTGATGTTTTGTACAAGAGAAGTTTATTCGGTATATTGTCGGTTGCATGGAGATATGGTTGTTTACATGATAGGCCTATTTTTATTCGTTGATAGGCCAGTATACACAAATAAACGTAATTAACACCCAATAGATGATTATTAAAGCAAGTAATGTAATTATGACCTGATCGTATTTTATAAACACGTGTAGGCGTTCGTAAGATGTAGCCACATGACAATAGGATTAATTATATATAATCCTGAACAAAAGGAATCAAATAGACAACTTAGTCCCTTGAGATACTTAATCAATTTTGTGTTGACGAACGAAACTTATAAATGGATACACTGAAATTGAAAATGCAATAACAAAATAATAATCATGAATAAACAGGAAATTTGATTTATTTATTTTATCACAACTGTTTTCTTGCCACTTAGGGTGAGAATTACGTCATGCTTTTTTTAAGTCTCATATGAGGCTCTTGTGGAGTGATGTTGTTTTAGGTCTTGGTAAACAACCTGGGAAAGGTCATGTTCAACCCCGGGGACCTCGGGATTGGAAGGCAATCACCAAAACATAACACCCGCTTCAAATTAATACGCCATTTCACGTTTTCAACTGCGCATGTGCGTTACCAAACTCAAACAAAACGACGCGCGGCTCTTATTAAAAGGAATATGATTACCGCGCGTCGTTTTATCACTTGACCTTAATCTGCACATGTGCAGTTGAAACCGTGAAATGGCTTATTGTCTACAATGTGATGAAAGATCAAATTTTATTTGCAAACATTTGATATGCTTATATGATCATGATGACATCATTTCATAACCAAAACATGAACTATCATTACCATATACGGATATATAAAAGGTTTTGTCAAATAAAATTTGATAGTCTGGATTTAATTTTAGATCATCTCAATGATTTAAAACGTCAATGTCAATTCATAAATTTGAAACCATTATTTGGATAATCTCTTTTAGAAAGAAATATGAATAATTGCAAGGCATATCAATGAAACCGGGGAACCCTGATGAAACCTTTAAAAAGCAGCAAAGTTATCGACATTAAAATTATCCAAGTAATATTTGAGAATACAATGGAGTTTTTTTTTAAGTTTACCGTTAAAAAAGATAAGTAAAGAAATGTTTATTAATAATTATCTACTTTATTTTTGTAATTCTTCTAAAATAGTAGCAAATAGTTGCTGAAAACAAGAAATTCTACATTAAGCAACCTCATACATCATGGGAGACGGAACCTAGTGCGTTGGCAGTACGGCGGTTGTCGTACCAATATTTTGCAGTGGTGGTCTCAATTTTGTTAAATTGTCCCATTTCCGAGCATAGTTTAAATGAAAAAAATGTTCTCGCCTCAGTCCCATTGATGTGGGTGGAGACCACAACCTTATTATGTAGACCGCCACCTAAATTTTTCCAAATCCATGATCTGACCTTGCTAGAGGAATTCTATACAATACAGGAAATGATTCTGGAGCAGAGGTGTAGAATTGAGAAACCCCCATCACCAATCATGGTGATCCCAGGGTTATTACTGGAGACTATCATGTCGTACCAGGTCCTTCCACCGCTCCTGTCCTACAATCATTATTTTATCTCAAAATGAAAATTATGATTATTGTGACAATTGACCGATACTTTTATCATTTTGCCTTAAACTTGTACTATATTTCTTTTTTAGGACAAACAGATTATCAGTGGAAAAGGTGTTCTGATAAAATGAAAATTGAGAAAGGCAATTCCGGTCAGCCACTACGGATTGTACTTTTAGGCAAAAATGGAGTTGGAAAATCAGGTAATGTATCCATATACATATTTAAGTTCAAGAACAAATTTTATCACTTTCATAGTTAAAAATGTGATTCCATGCCTTATATCTTTCTACAAAAGATTGTCGTAGAAATGACGCAAAATTCTTCCAATCAAGTAAGAAATGCACGTACTGTACATCATTATGTCAGGATTCATTGGCATATGTCGAAATATTGATTCAATATTTCAACATTAATTTACGTCATCATTTATACGTCATTCATCAGAAAATGTTATTCATCAACAGTACAATCGGGCCAATAATTATTATCATTATTAGATAATTTTTTTTTAATTGTCAACTCAATAGGCCTAATTGGTAGGCATGTTGACAATGGATTCTTGTGTTAATAAACCTACTAAGTGGCAGGTATACTTCACATCAGGAAGCTGTTAATTAGATGATTAGAACCATTCCCTAATTACATGCTCTCTCAACTTCTGTTGTTGTCATGTACGGCTACTCGACATGGTTAATTGATGTTGCCTCAACATGTTTTGGTTTGTTTTCACAAGCAAACAGGGGCGTGTCCAGGAATTTTTAGAAGTGTGGGCTTAATTCCAGATTTTGGTTTTTACAACAAAAAATGCTGCTTGCACTGAGATCCGACTTTGCTTCTGTGAGTGCTTATATACAGCCGCTGTTCATTATACTAGTCCATTTTTTCACTATTTTTTTAAAATTTAATTGTTGAGTTTCTCCGCGTTTTGGTCAATATGTACATTCTCATCCCTGAAGACGATCGAAGTAAATTGATCAAAACGTCGAGTAGCAGCTCAGAAGTTCTTTTCAGACCTTCATACGTTGTGTAGGCATACCGCAAATGTGAATTACCAATACATACAATAATTGTTTACATCCCAAATAAGACATCAAATAAATATGTTAACTGATTTTTTTTTTATTTTATAGCTATTACTGTGAGGTTTCTTTGTGGCAGATATCTTCATGAATACGATCCAAATTTAGGTAAGTTTGTTACACAAACTTAAAATTGTAATGGTGCATTGTGAGCCCGATCATCACTGAATGGTTATTAGTTTTAACATCATTAACACCTCATTACCCTGGAGCAAATACAAGGTCACTTGCACAACTAGTAGCCTACTGACCCATGGAGACAGTGAAAGGTTTTAGGCGAGAAACATTGCACTAATCTCATTAAATAACATTGAAGACAACCTATTGTTGGTTTATGAAGTGCTCAGTGGTTTAATGATTTAGAAATGTCAAACTATGTACAGTAGGCACATTGTTCTTTGGGCGTTCCATAGTAGGATTATTTTGGTTCAGACACCGTTCATTTTTATATCATTTTTTACAGAATGTTGTTATGATAAAACCGAGATCATCGATGGAAAAGCAGTGAAATTAGAAATATTTGACACGGCTGGACAGGTACGTAACGGTACATGAATTTATTTAAACTCAGCACATTTCTTGGGCATCTACTGAAAGCATTTTCTGTATTTATGTCGAGACCGAAAACCGGGTCAAGCCAGTATTTTTTTTTCAACTAGGCACTCATACAGATAGGGTACACTGGGGTGATTGTCTTGTTACTTTAGTAAGCGTTCAATATTGACAAAAAGCGATTCAATATTACATAAACCGCTAAAAACTACTTATTTTGAAAAATTAGTAATAAATGTGCTTCTTTTATGTGCGATTAACTCATTCGTCGTAATCATAAAATATATAAACATATATATTTGAATCGTATAATAAAGTCTTTTTTTTAATAAAAATGTAACAAATATAACAGGAAAGAAAACAATACAAATACTTCAGACCATCTCAAAATTATCTTGTTGCAGTTACTGCAGTAATTCCGTTAGATCTGATTCAGTAGTAACTGAAAGTGTATTACTGGAAATAACATGTCGAGATTAGGCTTGCGTGCGATAATGCAGTAACCAATAATAAAACACGGCAATGAATTATTTCAGTAACTGTAAACTTAATGGCAATAATTACTGTAGTAACTGCATTGGATAATTTTGATATAGTAATTTTCATTTGTCCTAATTAAAAGTCTGACTTTGTAAGCAAAGTGCTTTTGTAATTAAATTATTTTTCGTTGAAATTTATCTGATAGGACTCACTTGTTAACTACTTAGAAAATGCAGACGCCGTCTTGTACGTGTACTCAATACTTTCAAAAGAATCGTTTGCCGCTGCCGAGACATTTAGTAATGATATGAAACTAAGGAGTCCTCTTCCAGTCATCCTCATTGGAAACAAAAGAGAGCTGGAGCAAGGACGTCAGGTCTCCTACGAAGATGGATTTAAACTAGCAAAAGAATCAAATTGGAAATTCTACGAACTTTCAGCAGCAGTTGACACTAATAGAATTAACGATATAGTTAGAAACCTAGCAAGTGAACTAATAGCTAAAAAATCACGACGAAAAAGAAAAAGCGGAAAAATAAAATTAGCAATGAGTATTTTTACTTCACATATAACACAAGCAAAGCAAAACCTTCCATCCAGACACACCCTTGAGGAAAAATCAAGTTCGGGAGCAATGTTCAACCATCCACGATTAAAAGAAAGAAGGAAAACATTTCCCTTCTTGGCTGATGCTATTTGAAACAATGTAAATATTAATATAAATAATACGGACTTCATAATTCAAAGAACAACACATGCAAAAAACAATGGAAGGACGTGACACAATCTGAATCCTCGGGAGTGACCAAGATAGCAGAACCTGAAGACGGTTACTGAAGTGTTGTTAACAAATATAAATTAAACAACGTTTTTTAAGACTTTGTTTAAGCACTGATGATTAGCTTTTCAGTGGTTAATAGGCATGTCGTTGCAGAGGATGGATAACGTACAAAATGGGCGATTCCTATAGAACAAAGTAAAACTTTGAAAGGGTGGAAATATATAAGAGGGAAGGTATAAATTGGTTCTGTAATAATAAGGGGACATGATTTCTATCATTACAACAAGCCTATAGACAAAAATTATATTATGTAGTACGTATACCAGGGAACAGTGAATATGGTACTACAGGTACTAATGTATCATTATATGGTACGGCCTGTGTAATGCTATACCAATTATTACGGAAAGCTTTGTCAGAATTGAGGTTCCAGCAGGATTTTTGTGCCAAAATTGATTTTTTTTGGTGCTATTTCTGTCATTTTTTGGGATGTTGAATATAATAATATTAGTATCATTGGAAAGAAAATTGTACACTGAACAAAAAGTTCCATTTCACCTATACCGATAAACCAACTGTTACGAATATATTTCATAATTTAAATAGTCATGTAACCAAAACGAAGGTCAAAGGTAAAAAAATAAAGTTTAAAAAATACCATCATGTTGGGTGTCATATGAATGCTCTAATAATACCAAACACAGTTTTACAATGCATTTTAGCTTTAACTACAGTTTTCGGGATATTCCAAATTTAAGGTAAAATTTGTGTGTATATATCATTAATACAGTTTTTACCTTATAAGGTATTTGACATATACTTTATTTGGAAATATATTGATAAATGTGCACTTTTAGATATACACGTGCTGTGGTGAATTGCTCAACATGACAACATGATGGTATTTGTCAAAATTTAATTTTTGACCTTTGACTTCTGATTTGTTCATGTGACTGTTTAAAATGTTGGATATCTCTGCAACTTGTTTATCGGTATACGTGTAATGGGACTGTTTTATAAGTGTACAATTCCCTTTCCAGTGATACAATTGATGACTATATTCTGTGTGATATGTAAGTCAAAGGCAACCATCTTGAAATTAAAAATGGAGGCCAGAGTCATAGTCGAAAAAATGGTATACCTAAGTTTTTTTGCATCCAGCATCCCCAAAAGGACAGAAATAGCATAACAATTAAATTTTGGCACAACAATCCTGCTGGAATGCATAGCTTTCTGTACTAAATGCATAATATAAGAGTGTCAGGGGCGGAATTAAATTTGGTGTGGGGTAAAAAGACTTAAGTTCACCTCCCACTATGGGACCCCTAGACGCAAAGCAGAGTTAAGGCAAACAAGATTTTTGTGCTTGTCAAAATCAAATTGAGGAATATGGTTCGGGGTCAAATCAGGGTCCACTACCTGGTTCAAGCATCCGCCCCTGATTTACATCGTTTTGCCATAATTATTACAGCAAATTGTAGTCCTATAGAAACTCTCTCCAACGGGTTATTTACTCTTCTGTGATTGGTCGTAAGTCCCTGATGCATTCCGGTTATCAATATGTGAGCGGCATTACCTCAGACTTTGTGTTAATAACAGTCTCACTCTAGTCTGTTATCACAATGCACTTGTGTTAGTACTCATAGAGTCAATCCTGAGTTTTGATGCGGTTGAGGCTGATTGTGTAGGTCAGAATTGTGCAGGTGTGGATCCAGGGGATGGGAGGCAGCCGACCCGGGCCCCCTTTCGGACCCGAAGAAATTTTTTTTGCAAATTTGTGAGCAGCTAGAAGTCCACCAGAGAGTATCTGTAGAGAAAAAATTTCCCGGGCCCTAGGCGGACCCTGGACCACGCCTATTGTCATCATTTTACTGTTAAAGTCCTACAGCTGGGCTTAACCAACTTGGCATCGGGCCAATCTTTCTAGCTCTTCTGTATCCTCCCCTGGGAATTGTGCATTAATGTTTAATTCCGTCCATTGTAACTCCATGCTTCCGTCCATTGTCTTTGTGTTTTACAGTTGTTGTGGGCTGGTGGGGGAGGGGGTGGAGCGAGAGCATCGAAATTAATGTATGTATGTTCAAACCTCATTTTAGTGTTTATGTATGGGCTACACCTTTTCTATTGATTTACTGTATTTACTTTGTTTCATTTACTTATATTCAATTTTTGGTCTATATTCGGATACATTTTTAAATCTAGCTTATACCTTGCTGAAATTACCGATCCTAGGATCCGTGCTATTGCATAGTGTATGTTGACTAATAAAGAATTGAATTGAATTGATGACGAAGGCTGTTTTTTTTTACAAAGCGTGTAGTCTTGGTTCATGGCAGCAAATAGGCATACGTCTCATAGTAAACATAAATACATAATTCGAACGTTGTATTCGCGACCTCGTTCATTAATTTCGCGGTTCGATCGTTGATTGCGTCAACTCTATCGTTGGTTGCGCCAAGTTGTATTTTTGACCCCGTTTGCCTTCCATATGCTACGACTACTCCTGTTTATCTCCTACTTTGGAGTGTTTAAAGGCGTCTCATAATAAACATGCTGCGACCACTCCTGTTTATCTCATACTTTGGATTGTTTAGAGGCATCTCATAATAAACGTGCTACGACCACTCCTGTTTATCTCCTACTTTGGAGTGTATAGAGAGGCGTCTCATAGTAAACATGAACTTCAGTTCACGCCAATACTGTACATTCTTCACCTCCGGCGCCAGATTCAAATAGCCGATTATAAATGGCGTATCCAGAAATTGGCGAATGGGGGTCTCGAACCTGGGTTACCTAGGGTACTCGATCACTCCCTTGAGGCAGACAAACCCAGACCTTGAGCACTCTCTTCTTTCAACAGGGGTGACGGAACGTTTTTGGATCAGGGGGGACGAGGTCAAATTTTGCTCAGCTACCCCAGCCCGGTTAGAATTTTATGTGCAAAAAAAAGTGACGTTTCAGGGGGATGTCCCCCCACGAGCTATCATGGGGGTGACGCGTCCCCCATCCCCCTTTTCCGCCTCCTATGTCTTTCAATGAGCGCTAGCGGATCCCGAATTTTGTAAAAGAGGGGTTGCATCCGTAGGCGAGCTTATCTTGCGTTTTAACAAGCAAAAATAAGGGTCATTTGTTCCCCTCCCCCATTTTACGTGGTATTTTGTCGGTTTGCGTTGAATTTGGAGGAATTTTTGTGGCGGTGCACGTTATAAGGGACGCGCATGCGCTTTTAAGAATATAAGAGGGGCGCGCACCGGGTGCTTCCTCTAAATCCTAATGCTACGATCACCCCTCCTGTTTTACTCCTCTCTAGTAAGCTCTAGCATCCTCTCTCGTAGCGCCGCCACTGCTGGTAATCGGTTGGAAATCAATTTTTTTTCGAAGGCAAATCTATATCAATACAACAATATTATACGAAATAGTATTTAAAATATTTATAGCCTACAATAGATTAAAGTTTGAGGGGAGGACAGACGTTATTTGAACCATTAGCCTACCGAATTTCCATCTGTATCAACATTTTTACTTGGTGATCTGAGATGATGATGATGGTGGTGGTAGTGGTGGTGGTGATAATGATGATGATGGTGCAAGTGGTGGTGGTGGGGGAGTGATGGTGGTGGACGTGATAGCAGAGCCTTGTGGTGGTACAGTGTGATCCGATTCACACCAGAAAATTTCCACCTACCGAGTGATGGCGCTCGAGGTTTTGAGCTGGAGTGTCACATGACACACTGCAAACGAAGTGTATTTTCCATTTTATGATGTTTACTTCGTCGCGTCGTGTTCAAAACAAACTGGTATGCTTGTTTCAACATACCAAATTAGGCTCAGAAGCCACGTAAATACGAAGTGTTATATATTGCATGTCGGTGTTTAAATTATTTGATATTTAGATTTATAGTTTTGTATAATTCTTGACGCCTAGGCCTAGCCAGGCCTAGCTTTTCAGTGTGTAGACTATGCTAGGTCTAGCTACGTGGACCAAGGCCTTCTCCTGGACCCTGGCCTAGGTTAGGCCCTAGGCCTAGCTAGGCCTGTTCAGAGTAGACATCCGATAACGTACCTTCATTATATTTTGGTTGTAGCAGCTGCAGCTGTGTAACAGTTTCCGTTCAGATCATCACTGAGTGACTATTACATGCATGAGGCAGTTGGTTGTGTCAGGACAATCAAAGTCTCGAACAATGATGATGAACGGAAGTCTGTTAATTTGGTTTTTGGAATTTATCAATTGGTTTACATACTCTAGTATACCTGCCAACGTTTTTGGCGCCAATACGTGAGACACTGCTAACGCAGCTTCCAGTGCTGGGCCACATTTTTTCCAATTTTGTTGTAACAAGAAAAAAAAAAACTTCATCTGCCCATTTTTGCACCGTTCCTGTCTAAATTACCACTGTTTTGGGGGCATTTTTATCCGTATTTGCTCTATATTGTCTCATGCATGAGAAAAAATGTTGGAATGACTGTCTATGTGTCGGAATTCTGCTGATGCATGAGAAAAATTATTTGCGTGACAACCAAAATAGGCTCATATACGAGAGACTCATAAGGCATAATGCGTAAGATTTGTCAGGTACAGTGTACCCCTATTAGCTATGTTGATATGTATTGCATGTTTTACATTTATTTTTAGTACACTAATACAAAGTCTAATTGGTAAAAGAGGGAATAAATTTCCAGTTTTCTATTTGACAATTAGTTATCTTCTAATAAAAAAGCCAAGTAAAAAATGTACATATTTGTTAAGCATCACTGTGCTTTCCTTTGTAGCCAATGACAACAAATGTTCAAAATGACAATTTATAAAATTGTGATGTATATTTTGTGAAATTAGGTGCCAGATGACCAAGGTTGGTGAAATCCATATTTATATTTTTGTGATAATTTCTTTAAATATTTGGCATATGTATTTAGGAATAAAAAATCTGTAAAATATAAACAGTTTTTTAAATGGCACACTCTACCTTTTTTTAATTTTAGGTTAGGACAACATTAGTCTTGGTTGAAGATGGTGATTCAGATTAATTCGTGAAAGATGATTAAAAGGCACCCATTACGTTCCATAGCAGGTGGATTGTCAAACCTCACAACACTAAAACTTCATCATCCCTTGGTGGCGCACTTCATTAAACACTTAAAATAAATATAATATACAGACTTGGGGCAAGTCTAGGGCTTGGGGCAAGTCTAGGGATTGGGGCAAGTCTAGGGCTTGGGGCAAGTCTAGGACTTGGGGCAAGTCTAGGGCTTGGGGCAAGTCTAAGGCTTGGGGCAAGTCTAGGGCTTGGGGCGAGTCTAGGGCTTGGGGCAAGTCTAGGGCTTGGGGCAAGTCTAGGGCACATTAATATTTTTTTCAGGTTGTATTTAACTACTCAATTTTTTCTTTTAGACAGAATGTAAGAAATAGTGAATTGTGAGAAACTCTTCTTGTCGGCTTTTTATTGATTTCAAGAAATAGTTTCAAAGAACAGAGCTGAAATAGAACACTAATGATGGCACAGGACCAGATTCCTAAAGTAGTACAAGACCTACGAAGTATGAATTACATTTTTTTACTATCATTACAATGCAAAAAAAACATGGTACCAATTCATTGGTCTTGGTTTGCATATTTGAGTCCCTACCTTGTATTTGAAGGAGAATTGTCAGTCAAACCAACTGAAAATTATTTTTAGTGTCAATTTTAAATCCTCTGCTGCACCCTAATCTAAAACTACTATGCAATGTAGCTTGAAAAACTCGGCATTCTTTGATCACATTCAAAATAAGTTAAGACGGTAGAATTTTTTTTTTTTTTTTTTTTTTTTTTTGCACAAGAGAATAAAAATATTCAGAATTTGATAGTGTGCCAATTCCAAATGGTCAAAGGCACAGTGTAAACTAAAGCTAGAAGATGTTAAAAAGATGAGTTTTCAGGGAAGATTTCAATGCACAGATGGAAGAAGATGATCTTACAGAGAGAGGTAGATTATTTTAGAGGCGAGCAGCAACGTATGTGAAGGTGCTTATTCTGTAAGTCATAGTATTAAATTTATGGAACAGAGAGGTTTTGAGGATCACATCAAAGCTGTCTAGACTTTGAGGAAGAAATTCAAGAAAACGTAGTTCATGAAGATTAGGTTGACTGTTTTAAAAGATAGAAAAAGTATTTTAAACACTGGGTTTCTTAACAGGAAGCCATTGGAGTGTATAAGTTATTGGGGTAATGTGGCTGGGTTTTGGTGTTAGATGAAATTATGATATGATTTAATTCTAGGTTGTGCTAAAGAACTTAAAAATGAATTTGAGGAGAGCAGATATCCAGTTACTGATGATTCTGTTACATTGCAAAAATTCTGTTCACGTTTGGAATACCTCATGCAGGGTGAATTTAAAAGTAAGTCAACTTATATTAAATATCAAGTATAATATTGAAGAAATAATATCCTTATAATTTCTTGTAGTGTGTTATTACCTAAAAGGTATACAAATAAGGCTTAAAATACAGTCTATATGCTGCCCAAACACAACAGATTTTTATTTAAATTTTGGTCAGTTTAAGCATTTTTGTAGGTCCATTTTATGGTATTTTCTGTAATTGTATTTATTTTATTTTATTCATAGTCCATGAAGTATCTTATGCATATCTTTCAATTTC
Source organism: Nesometra sesokonis (assembly GCA_025631205.1). Classification (NCBI taxonomy): domain Eukaryota; kingdom Metazoa; phylum Echinodermata; class Crinoidea; order Comatulida; family Antedonidae; genus Nesometra; species Nesometra sesokonis. The sequence continues at coordinate 25,110 of JAOTQE010000020.1, forward strand.
CAGAACAGCTTTGTGTAATTCTTACAATTTTGGGATAACTTTGTCTTTACCAAAAAAATAAAATAAAAATGGAAATATAAAAACGTAAAAAAAAAGAAGTACTGAATTAGGTTCTTGAGTTTTGGGTTTGGGCTCAGGCTGCACAAATGTCTTTTTGTGGCCCCTAAGTGTTACTACCTTCCTCTTGTTACTGTGTTGTTGGTTCTAAAATAATGACATTGTTTTTGAGTTATCTTTGTTTATGCCAAAAAAAGAAAAGAATCTGTTGGATTTGAACCCAGACAATGAGTTAAGGACGTTTGAAATCTCAACCACTTTGTTTTAGTGTGCTGATTAGGAACAATTGAGTAACAGACAAAAGATACGGTTCAAGGCAATTTAACTCTATTGATTATTTTCATGGTTACTGTATTTCAAAAGGATATAGCGCCCTCTATACAGTTATACAAAGAATGAATATTCATAAGTAGTTTGAAATTATATCCTAATACATCAATAGAGATTTATACATTATTTATTAAAATAATACACCTGTTATGTACTGTATTTTAATATATAAGTAATTTTAATAATTCAAATTGTAAATTCAAATGACTGAAACGTAGATATTACAAGAAATATAATAAAATTGTTAAATGTGACACTTGTGGGGTGTGTGATTATTGAATGTTACATAGTGGATTTTGAAGGCATTTTAGGTATCTTTGCGCAGAGGCGATATCATAGCCAATGAGGTTTATCCGAGGCGTGATTATTGCTAGTTGAAAACTTATCCCAATACCCCGCATAGAAGACGATTTATCGTCCCTATGCAATTTTTAATGGTCTCCACGGAGCCCACAAAATAAATAAAAATAGAATTCAAAATTATTAAAAAGTTCATTGATTTTATTACATTAAGTAATTAATGAATTGAATAGAAGTGTGTATTCCTGGACGTTCACTCCCAAGATTAGTACGTAGTAAGAATGCAGTGCTGCCCGACTAAAGATTTTGTGATAATTAAATTTTAAAGGTCAAAGTTCAAGAATACAAAATACTGTACAGAAACCTATTGTTTTTTTAAACAACCAAATGGTTGTCCCAAGTTTGTTGTTACCTTCAGTTTTGCAATAAAATGTAAATAATTTTATTTAATTGGGAAGATTTAAAATGTGTTTGCGGGGATATACATTTCTAAAAATATGTCTGTGCTTTAAGACGATATTATTGTGTAGCGCATTACATATATATTTTTACACTTTCTGAGTACCCGGGTCAGGGGCTGATCCAGAATGGGGGGGGGGGGGGGGCCTGTCTAAGGTCCGGGTGGGCATGGTTGCCAGTTTGGTTTTGACAAGCAAAAACAAATGTTATATCCCTGTTTTGCGTGTTCTGGTACCTTGTTTTGGCCCAGGTGTAGTCTAATCTTTTATTTTTAGGGTCAATTTTAGAGACCCGGTGCTCCTAATATAAGGGGAGGGGAGCAACTACGTTTTGGCGATATTAGGGGAATTCTCCCACACCCTCCCAAATCCATCCCAGTTAATGTAATTTTTCACCCAATAATGCTAAAAAAGAAAAGCTCAAGCAAAAAAAATCGCAATATCCATACCTGTGCAGATTATCATTGTTTAACATGTTCACTGATTCTAAGTGATTCTCAATTTTCTTACTTATGTCTCATTTGGTCTGGCTCTGCCACATATATTTGAAAATTATTAATTTATTAAAGTTGAATATTTAAACTGTTTTGGAGATACAGTAAAATTTGGAAAAAAAAGCATTTTTGCATTTCTGCCAATTCTGGAAAACTAGCTTTGCGACTTATGCCTCCTTTGGCTTGAATCTGCCACATATCGACTGCATCTGTTAGATCAAAATAGAGGGTGCTATAGCATTTTAATGACTGGACTCCTGTCTGTGTGTTAACATTTTTTTTAAAGTCTTTTTTTAATTTATTTTCAGTTCGCTATTCTTTAATGGGATCCAAAAAGGAATACTGGGATTACTTTGTTGATTGTCTAAGCAAGACAAAAGGACTCAACGATGGTATCAAGTTTGTCAAAGCAATGCCAGAGGTTAGAATACTCTCTTTTATTAAAGCCCAATGTCTGTATGTCTGTCTGTCTGTCTTTGTTGATTGTCTAAGCAAGACAAAAGTACTCAACGATGCTATCAAGTTTGTCAAAGCAATGCCAGAGGTTAGAATACTCTCTTTCATTAAAGCCCAATGTCTGTCTGTCTGTCTTTGTTGATTGTCTAAGCAAGACAAAAGGACTCAACGATGGTATCAAGTTTGTCAAAGCAATGTCAGAGGTTAGAATACTCTCTTTTATTAAAGCCCAATGTCTGTCTGTCTGTCTGTCTTTCGTGATTGTCTAAGCAAGACAAAAGGACTCAACGATGGTATCAAGTTTGTCAAAGCAATGTCAGAGGTTAAAATACTCTCTTATATTAAAGCCCAATGTCTGTCTGTCTGTCTGTCTTTCGTGATTGTCTAAGCAAGACAAAAGGACTCAACGATGGTATCAAGTTTGTCAAAGCAATGTCAGAGGTTAAAATACTCTCTTTTATTAAAGCCCAATGTCTGTTTGTCTGTCTGTCTGTCTGTCTTTGTTGATTGTCTAAGCAAGACAAAAGGACTCAACGATGCTATCAAGTTTGTCAAAGCAATGCCAGAGCTTAGAATACTCTCTTTTATTAAAGCCCAATGTCTGTTTGTCTGTCTGTCTTTGTTGATTGTCTAAGCAAGACAAAAGGACTCAACGATGCTATCAAGTTTGTCAAAGCAATGTCAGAGGTTAGAATACTCTCTTTTATTAAAGCCCAATGTCTGTTTGTCTGTCTGTCTGTCTTTGTTGATTGTCTAAGCAAGACAAAAGGACTCAACGATGCTATCAAGTTTGTCAAAGCAATGTCAGAGGTTAGAATACTCTCTTTTATTAAAGCCCAATTTCTGTATGTCTGTCTGTCTAATATCAATTGATAACTTCATGTGCATTGCTATATAACTAAAAAAGTCAACATTTGTTTAATCACCAAGACCAATTTCTTGATAAATTATTTTAAAGTCAAAATTGAGGAAAAATCAGTCCGCCTCGGATTTCTTGATGTGTGCTAATTTGTGTACAGTATAAAAATGAAGTAATGTAGTTTGGGCAGTTCTTTAGAAGATTGTGCCTAAATATTCTGACATTTCACTATTAATAAAAACTATATTGTTATGCCTCAGGTGCGGAGTTCTCTTGGTAGAGGGCGTGCTTTTATTCGCTACAGTCTGGTTCACCAACGATTAGCTGACACTCTGCAACAGTGTTTAGCCAATAGAAAGGTTACTAGGTAATTTATTCGCATATCTTTGTTTTTTTTCACTTCATGTTACAGTATATTAACATCTCCAAAATCCTACATAAAAGAGCTACAGTACAAGGTTCAATAAATAAATTGTCATACTGACTCTGGGTCCACACTTATATATAATACACCCACTCCAAAATTTAAGTTATTTTTATACAAGATGATTCCTGATAATGATATAATCAATGATGAAATATTGAATCAAACATGATGATGGTGTGAATCTCATTTCTTGTAGTAATCATTAAGCGTAGGTGGCCAGTTAGAAGAGGTTCAACTGTATTAATTGATTGTTTTTAATTAAGAAATCAGAAATATGTGAGTTCTCACCACAAAATGAGTCAAATCACAAGGTCAAATTGAGGTAATTGAGGTCTGAAGTCAAATTTTTCAGAAATTTATTTTTTTATTAAATATGAGTACCATAGTATCAACATTTCATTATAATATTCTTTTTAGGTTGGTTTTTATGCAGGAAACCATCATTCATTCAGATTTTCTGAGATTTATATTCTTTTAGTTGTTCATATTTAAATTGCTTTATGGGCGATTTTTTCAAAACCATGTTTTTATATATTGTATGAACATTTCAGATGGTCATATCTTTGGATCTGCTTATCCAATGAATGTCATTTATAGTGTGGATTACAGCTTATATTATGCACTATTAGATTGTACCAATAACTCAATTCTGGATGTTCCTACCATGAGATTCATTTTGTGGTGAGACCTCATATATTATTATTATCATTATCATTATCATTATCATTATCATTATCATTATCATTATCATTATTATTATTATTATTTATTATTATTATTTCAAATCTTAATACCTATTACTATTATTAAAATTATAATATGATGAATTAATACAAAATTGATTTCTATGTGCATATATATTTTTGATAGTGATTGGTACTCGCCAAAATCATTTCTGATGAAACCTCATCTTTCATCACTACTGATAAACGACCTTTATGATTTAAACGACGTTCAGTTTGATTTAACACCAACTGGCAATGACCTTGATGCAGCTTGGCCGACCTTTGCCAGGAAGACCTTCAGTCATGGCTCTCAACTGTGGCAACTACCAAGTAGAACCACCAGTATGAACAGTCTTAGTTCACAGGTAATACTGCTGAAATATGTGTTTTGATTTGATTTATTCGGGTTTGTGAGACACCAAGGATAACCCACAAAAGTTCTTCTGGTAGTTATTTGGGCAGTATTTTGGAAAACTTAATTCTTATTTTTTAATAAATAAACTGTAAATTTTAAGTCAGGAACTACAAGTTTTGTAAAACCTTACTGAACCAACAAGGCATTATCTGGAGCATGCTTGTAGCGGGAAGTGGATGAAAGAGCTCTGGTGTCTGTATCACAGATCACTTCACAACAATTTGCCGGTACCCATTGTACAGCTTGAAAGCCTGAATCAAAATAAATTGCATTGGCTAAGCACACACGCAATTGGCAAATGTGAGTCTTAAAGTGGATGAAAGAGCTCTGGTGCCTGGATGGGACACTAGTCCTTCACAGGTCACCTCACAGCAATTTGCCGGTACCCATTGTACAGCTGAATAGACTGAAATAAAGTAAGTTGCATTGGCCAAGCACACAAGGAATTGGCAAATGTGAATCTTCAACTCCCATCCTCTCCATTTATATTCTGAAGTGCTACTGCTGAACCAGTTGCTTACACACTGTTTTGTACTCGCCAAATATTCATAAATATACCAAATTTTCACATTCTATTTTTTCAGGCAACAAGTGAAGTTATGAGTACAAGTGTGCCAGATGAATCTGTGAAAGAGGAATACTCATCCCAACTTCACAAAGATTTCCAAGAATGTGAGGATCTTAACAGACAACTCCGCCAGCAAATATCATCTCTGGAAACTGAAAACGAAGATTTACATAAACTTGCACTAGAAACAGAAGAGAGATTTAGCAGGTTTCAAGAAGAAGCAGAACGTTTCAAGCAAGATACTTTATATAAGCTAGAAAAATCTGAAACAGAATGTCAAAAAAAAGATGAAAAAATTGATAAAATTGATGTTGAATTTCAGATGCGGTTGAAAGAAGCAGATCAAATGAAAACAGATCTTTGTGATAGGATCGAATGTTTAAATAAGCAACATGAAAGTCGAGAGAAATTTTTTTACAAAAGTGAACTTGAATTAAAGTCACAAATTGCTGAGCAGGAGATAGTTATGGAAAGTTTTAAGTTACAGATTAATACTTTAACAAATGATAAAGAAAGTCTGAATAGTGTAATATCAAAGAAAGATGATGACATTAGAGATTTAGAATCCAAACTTTCAAATTTTGAAGTTAAAAATATTGGACTTTTATCAAAAATGGAAGGAATGGTTGAAGAAAAGAATGTAACAGCCTCTAGTCATTTTGATTCAGCTTCCAAAGTTCATGAACTTCTTTCACGTGTCAATGATGTTGAAACAGAAAATCTAAATTTAAAAGCAACTAAGGAAGAACTTAGTCGCAAAATTGAACTACTTGAAAAAGAATTAGCCAATAACCAAGAACAATCATTTAATACAATATCAAACTTAACTGCCAAATACAATGAACTGGAAGATAAATACAGAGAACAGGTGAAACAATTTGACAATATTGAAATATCTAAAAATCAGTTGGAAAGGGAACTTACAGATACAAAAAATTCACTGACTATTAGTGAGAAAAACTTACTGTTGAAGTCTAAAGATCTTGAAAGTGTAAAGCAGGAAAAAACAATACTATCAGCTAAAAAGTTTGAGCTGGAAACGTCTAAGGAGGATTTAGCAAGCAAGGTTATCCAATCAGAAATTCAAGTTAAAGAATTAAAAGAACAACTTCTTAATCTAAAAACAATTTTCAGTCAGATAGATTCTTCTAATACCGAGGATCAAATTTTGCAGTCTGGAGATGATAACAGAGATGCAATGAATGGCGAGGAAGATTCTTCAAATATTCAAGAGCGATTACACAATATTGTTTTAGAAAAGAAGAAATTAAAAGAAAATTTACAGGCAAGTAATAATGCCATCCTAGTGGAAAAATCACAGTGTTCTCACTTTGAAAATCTTCTAAAAAGCAAAAGTACAGAAGTTGAAAATTTTCAGGTAGAAATTAAAGAACTAAAAAAGACAATTAATTCACATGAAAGTGAAAGTAGAAATTCACAATTGTTTATTGAGGATCAGAAAAATGAGTTGTGTCGTCAGGAAGAGGAGTTGACAAAATTACAAACAGAAAACATTATTTTGAAGAATGACTGTGATAATTTAATCAAAAAAGAGGAAACGCTTACATCTCACCTCCAAGAAAAAGAAAAAGAACTTATTGAGCAGCGGGAAGCTGAGATCAAAACTCAGAATGAGTTGCAAACGATTGCAGAAATGTTGAGTACCATTGAAGCTGAAAAACAGGACCTGGTACACAAATTAATTAATAGAGATCAATTAATTTGTGATCTTAAAGAACATGTTCAAAACTTAACACAAAATAAAGAAGAATTGCAGAAGAATTTGGAAACTTTAGAGAAGTCATTAGAAAAGGAATCAGCTACGACTAGGGAGATACAAGAGACACTAGAAGAAGTGATTCAGGTGCAGGAGGACACTGTTGGAGAACAAGGCAAGTTTGAAATATGCAAGGAAACATTACAGAAAGAGCATGAAGATAAACTTGCATTTCTCAGAGAACAGTTTGACATGTTGCAGGCTCAATTTATTTCAATCACTGAAGAAAAAGAAAAGATGGATGTAGATTTGGTTGCACTACATAATGAGAAGACAACTTACGAGACAGAACTAAAAGACTTAAAAGAAACATCAGAAAAACAAAATAATGATTTAGTGGAGAAGTTAGAAATGTTGAGCAAAGAGCGGAATGAGATAAAAGATAAGAACGATGCTTTAAACTTAGAAATTTCAGAGCTTACCCAGCAACTGGAATCAATAAGGTTGAAGAATGAAGAAGCTTTGGAGAAGTGGAGTAGTTCCGCTATTGCTGACAATAAAACTCTAGATGAGAAAGAAGTCGAAATCAAAGGACTACATGACAGCCTTGAGTTCTTCAGTCAAGAAAATGCAGAGAAAAAGGCATCGCTTGAAAGTGTTAGTAAAGAGCTGGAGGATAAAGTAGCTGAGTGTGGCAGTTTGACAGTTGAGGTAGAGAGTCTGAAGGAGCAGCTTAGTGCTGTCAGATTCCAAGCAAGCACTGATGTCATGAAATATGAAGATTCATTGAAGGTATTACTTGTTAATTTATCTAGGTTTGTAACTTTAATCAATTATGGGAATACGCTGAAAACTTTGCAATTTTTCAGAAAGTTACTAGTCTAAGCCTTTTCAAGATTTTGTGTAGTTGTTCAGCTGTCTCAGTTCTTGTTTTGTGACTGTACTGGTCAAAATAAAGTTGGTAATGATGCAACCAAATCGAACAGAAAACATTAAACATGAATATTGGGTTTGTTATTAGCAAATTGCTTAGATTTTTTTTATGCAAAACACGATACTGTATTGATATTTGAATTTTTACAATATTTTTTACATGCATTTATTTTTCCTCTAATGGTTGGGGACATACAGTAGTTACAATAAATGGTATCTAGTTTGAAATAACACTTTAGGCCTACATCATCATTGGGGCATTGTGTTTTTGTAACTTTAAAGTAAATAGGAATTATTATTGAATCATAATTGTCCTTCTTAACCACAGTCATTCACCATTAATCATCATATACCATAAAACATTTACATAATTAAAAATAAATTGAAACATAACTTCCAGCTGTGTTTAAATTAATTTAGTGGAGATTTTAAATTTATCATTTTTGAACTTTACAATATCAATCAAAATGGCATTTCAGGTTAGCATTTTTGGAATAACGATCAGCAGAAAACAGGTTTTATAAATATATTAATGTGAATGAAAAGATTGAACAGTGTAAACATTAGATTTTTGACATTCAATTTTATCTCTTTAATTTATTACAGTATATATTATTTTTATCAATTGTTATTATTAGGAGTATAAAGAACAAGAAGAAATAATAATAAGACTGAAAGAGAAGGAAAAAGAACAAGAAAAAACAGTTCTTGGACTTGAGACAGACTTAGAAACCGTCAGGAGACAACTAGAGGAAGGAAGACTTAAACAGGCAGAAGAGGTTCGTTTAATTACCCCTTTCGGGGATGGTGTACTAGAACCAGTACTGTATTTTCAATGAGTGATGCCCTTTTCAAAAACTTTTTCTTCCATAGAGGGGTTTTCAGGGTGCCAAAATATCTATATACACCATATTTGCATGCTGTTATTATGTTCCCATTTTATGGTTTTAGACCTCAAAAGTGAGGTTCTCATGTACCGTAGGTGATAACCATAGCAACAAAATAAGGTCGATCTAATTTTGTAGATGATGTGACATTTTAGGGGGTCTACCCCCCTGAGTTGAGTATCACTGGGAGGAAGGGTTAACGCATCACCTCTATCGCCCCTTCTTTCGGCACCCATCTCATCATATTTAGTGTAATGGTTCCTTTTCATTTCAAAAACTGTACTGGGTTTTTTTTTAGTGCACATAGCTATTTTTGTACATTTTGCCTACGGTTAAGAGTCTTTATTCTTGAACTCACACTGTTGTTTTTGCTGTGATTTTAAAATCCTTTTTAACAGCTCAATCATATTATAACTCCTTGACCATACAACTCATATACAGTACAGTATATACATATATCCCATATATATCATTCATTGTTGTGTTTCTAATGTTCAGTTAACGTTTTTTGTTGACAGTTAACTGTTGCAAATCATACATTAGTATGTTGTAAAGAGGAATTGCAAGTTGCAGTCAGTAAGTCTGGAGAGGTGAGTAATCTACTTATTGTAGTCATATATATAGTTTCCAAATCAGGTAGCGGCAATCAAGCCAGCACAAAAAATGAAACATACATGTAATTTGCTATATGCAGTGGCGGATTAAAAGAGGGGGGCGCTTAACAGGCTTAAGTGCCCCCACCCCCCC